>JAGSMR010000913.1:0-27001 GCA_029286605.1 Sericinus montela
GTCCGGCTGCTTTTTCCGACAAACAACAAAACATTACAGCTATTGTTTCCTTTCCCGGAAGACACAGATCCTTTAAAGGATAACAAGAATACTTACACTTTATAGACTTAGTTAGAAACATGAACAATAACTTTTATTTTATTATTTATCTTCACACATGACATATCTTGTCGTGAGGCGTGACTATGTACCACCACCTTTTCTTCCGTGGGTATCGTAGAGAGGCGACTAAGGAAAAGCTTCAAAATGTCATCCTACTTCTTCTTCTTTACAGCCTATAAGAGTTGCTGAATAGCCTTCTGTCAAAGATTACTTCAATGTAATGTATAAGTCGAAAGTAACATAAGCTTTTTGTCGGTGCAGCATCTAAGTAAGTAAGCTTAGTTGTGTAACAACCTTCGACTAAATGCTGCCCCTGCAGCTCTTCTCGCGGTTTTGTAGTTAACATGAAACCCTAATTATTGTTTCCAAAAATAATGCTAGCCTTAGTTACACCTTACAACATCAGCTACCGCCAGTGAAGTTCCGTCAAAATCGGTCGAACGTTTCAGGTGTCTGTCCGTTTGTTCCGGCTAATCTCTGAGACAGCTAGACCGATTTCAACAGGACTTACACTGGCAGAAAGCTGTAGATTTTTTGTGGCGTAACGTGGGATCGTAGGCTACTTTTTATTTTAGAAACATATTCCCCATATATTCCTCCAATACAGAGGTAGACAGAAGTCTAGACGATTAAATCCTTCCAAACCCACCTTTCACCGAAGATTTTGGGACAACGTGACAGGTAGCGACGACCTTATCGTTGTTTTTGCGTAGATTGTTAAAGAAATAAAACAGTTAAAACATGTCAGTTTCCATTTATTATAAAAGTATAACACAATACAACAAATTATTAGTAAATTTCTTAGTTCGGAAAGGACATAGTTTTGATTAGAGTTTCAGCTCAATTTCAATATAGCATCGCATCGTTCGTGACTAGATCCAGGGCTCCCAATTGGACCTGGTGACGCCGAGGACGTGGGGGTCCGTGCAGTGGCGCAGCAGCTCGGATACCTGGCGAGGAACGTGCAATTATCTTAACGTTTTAAATGTTTATATATTATTTAGAATATTAATTATGTCATGGTTAGGAACTAGATATCAGTTACGTAACAAAGTGCTCTGATCTGATCCTGTTATTCACATCCATTCACATCTTTGCGAGTATATTATCTTAACCGGTGTTAGGAGCTAGCCCAAACAAAATGAGCTAATCCTGCAAGTGATACTGATATCTGGAACAGGCTCTCCTCGATTTCAGTGATACTATTCATTGTGTTATAGTGCTACGAACGCGGTTAGTTTGAGTATATACATAAAAAACAGCCTATGAATGTCCATTTCAGGATTGATTCTACAGGCTTCTCGCGATCATTCAGGCGGATTGTCGATCGCTTTGTCACCAGTTTGGTCATTTTAATCTGGTATTTTTCGAGATAGGTAGGGTAGGTAGGGCTCTCCCTCTGTCGCCTCTCGAGACACTCACGGACAGAGGATTCAGCATGCACATGTAAATCATCAACCCCTAGCTTCGAAGGCGGGGTCGCTGTAACTAAGCTACAGGGTCAGTTTGTGACCTGCTCCTCCACGCTGCAGCTGCACTTGCGTCCCGGGAGTGGGCGCTGCCCCTCCCACTCGCACCAGCCCCCGGAACTGCGACGACCGTCAAGTGCACCGACGTACGCAGTATTTAGAGGTGCCTTCACAAGCCAATCCAAGAAAGTCACGATAGCCAATCTTTAATCTTGAAACTACTTGAAGTTGTTATAAGTTTAAATCCTAGAAACTTCTAACTCTGCCCTCACTGTTCATATTATAGTAGCTACTTATCTGTTTTAATAATGTGTTGAAAGATACAGCTTATAATAAGTGTAAGTTACGTGTCTATATGTACACTGGTGTGCATGTGATAATGTTAGTAAAAATGAGTGCAATTTGCGTATATATAATTATACTTTTACTACTACAATTATACTCATTTTTATACTTATAATTATAAAAATGAGTATAATTGCGTATGTATAATTTTTACTAACATTATCACATGCACACTGGTGTGCATGTGATAATGTTAGTAAAAATTAGTGTAATTTGCGTATATGACAGGTCATATTCAATAATAAAATACTAAAAAGTATAAAACATCAAAATCAATATATTTAAACAGAAACATACATCTAGATGGTGAACCAATCGATAAAATATTTGTCATTCAATAAATGACCTTTCATTAACAAAGTGTAGTGCAATATCTCATGTTACAGCCAGCATTTACTTATCATGATCATCGTCTCATCCTAACAGTCTAACAAAGTCTACTGCTGAACATACGCCTCTCCTAGGATCGCCACATAGAAAGGCCCATGTCATTTGCACCCATCGACTTCCCGCAATGTTCTGCAGGTCGTCGCAACATCTTTGAGCATTCTAATACAGACAGTTATTATAATCATTGACTAAGAAAGATATATTAATTAATATGTACAAAATTAAATAGTAAAAGAATTCATTAATTAATTTAAAGAATTCATTAGTTAATTTATAATATACTTAATATAATATACTTTATAGAAATATGTATATATATCAACAAAAATCAAATTATATATACTCTTTCAGGTGTGTAAATATTTTTAAAGAACTTCAAATAGAATTTTATATTCTTTTCTCCAATGTATGTACATATGCAAACAAATAAATAAATAAATACGTTAATATGACACCTAGAACTGAGGGTGATCGTGCCCGACTAATGTCTAGGAAAAAGAAGAGTTAATATTGTATTTCCAACATTATAAATATTTCTTTCGCCTGTTTATCTCACTAAGGAATGAGCTCTGTTAATCGACCGTTAATTTAAATTCTTGTTCAATGAATAAATACACAAATACTGTTGTCAAGGGTCAGACAAATCAAAATCAAACTTAGGCTTCCAATAAATGTTTATTGATCCATACTAACAACTGTAATTAAAATATGAAAACAAATGTAGTTTTTTTAATTGTATGTTGCGTCTAACATCAAACATAGTTTGCAGCGTCGAATAACCCCAGCTAGTTTGTCCAATACAACACCCCTTTTAAGCCAATGTTAAAATAATATTTTTGTTAAATATTATTAAAGTACCTTTATAAATAGGCCGAAATATTAATTTAATGTTTATATTAATTTATACAATTATCTAAAACTTAGTAAACTATAATTGACCGTTTAACTTGTTTACTGAACATCTTCGTGGCATCCCTTTTAAAACCAATGTTAAGATAGTATTATTATATAAAATCTTATTACAAATACTGTTTTATAAATAGCCTCAGTATATTAAAAACAATGGATTTATAATTGTCATTAAAACTATATAAACATTAATTAAGCATAATAGCTATGAACACTGAAAAAATTAGACAAAACAATATCTCTTTTTTAGGCTTATGTTAAATACCATTGCACACATGGTATAAATGGCCTTAGTTACATTTGGATTGAATAATTAAGTATGAATTTGTAATTATGTCTCAAGGCTCTCTTATTTTACATTAATTAACCCAACAATACATGCAATGAAACATACATTGATGGGTTGAAAATCATACGTGCACCGATGTCTCATGCGTAGTAGCAAACTCACTTGTGTTGTAGATTAAGAAACAACGAATGGGCCGATACGGTCCGAGACATGTAGAAAAAAGTGATTTACTCTTTAACATTTTCCACTTTAGTCTATATGCCCCAAGATAATATCATCATAGATCTTCAAGGAATAATACCCGTCCTAAAAGTACAAATGTTAGGTTAGGTTATGTTAGGTTAGGTTACTGACGAGGTGTCTACAGGTAGTACGATCATAATCTGCCCTGCAAGCGTGGCGATTACGGCACACCGAGGCCTATGTCCAGCCAGTGGACTACTGCAGCTGTTATTATGTGTGTACGTTACATAAGTGTAATGTATAGGTCGAAAGACATAAGCTTTTGTCGGTGCAGCATCTAAGTGAAGTAAAGCTTGGTTGTGCCGTAACAGCCTTTGACTAAATGCTGCCCCCTGCGGCTCTTCTCGCGGTTTTGTAATTAACGCGAAACTAATTGTGTTTCTAAAATAATGCTAGCCTTAGTTACACGCCACAACATCAGCTACCGCCAGTGAAAGTTCCGTCAAAATCGGTCCAGACGTTTCAAGGTGTCTGTCCGTTTGTTCCAGCTAATCTCTGGAACGGCTAGACCGATTTCTCGGGACTTACACTGTGACCGATTTTTTGTGGCGTAACGTGGGATCGTAAGGCTACTTTTATTTTAGAAACATATTCTATATATTCCTCTAATACAGGGTAGACAGAAGTCTAGACGATTAAATCCTTCGACCCACCTTTCACCGAGATTTTTGGGACAACGGCGACGAGTAGCGACGACCTTATCACGTTGTTTTTGCATCGTTGTTAAAAAGTAAAACGAGATTTAAAAACATGTCAGTTTTCCATTTATTGTAAAAATATAACGCAATACAACAAATTGATATTAAATTTCTTAGTTCGGAAAGGACATGGTTTTGATTAGAGTTTTCAGCTCAATTCAATATAGCATCGCATCGTTCGTGACTGAATCAGGGCTCCCAATTGGACTGGTGACGCCGAGGACATTGGGGGTCCGTGCAGTGGCGCAGCAGCTCGGATACCCTGGCGAGGAACATTGCGAATTATCTTAACGTTTAAATGTTTATATATTATTTAGAATATTAATTATGTCATGGTTAGGAACTGAATATCAGTTACCTAACAAATTAACTCCTGATCTGATCCTGTTATTCACATCCATTCACATCATACACGTTATATTATCTTAACCGGTGTTAGGAGCTAAGCCCAAACAAAATGAGCTAATCCTGAAGTGATACTGATATCACAGAACGGGCTCCACCGGTTCCAGTGATACTATTCATTGTGTTATAGTGCTACGAACGGTTGGTTTGAGTATACATAAACACAACCTATGAATGTCATTTCAGGATTGATTCTACAGGCTTCGCGATCATTCAGGCGGATTGTCGATCCGCTTTGTCACCAGTTGCTCATTTTAATCTGGTATTTTCGAGATAGGTAGGAGTGGTGGGGCTCTCCCTCTGTCATACTCTCAGGACACTCACGGACAGAGGATTCGTATGCATAAATCATCAACCCCTAGCTTCGAAGCGGGGTCGCTAGCAACAAAGCTACGGGGTCCGGTTGCTCGACCTGCTCCTCCCGCGCTGCGGCTACGCCGTCAGGGTAGGCGCTGCCCCTCCCGCCGCGCACCAGCGAACTGCGACAGCCGTCAGGGCCACCGACGTACATAGAGTATTTAGGGGTTCTGAAGCCGTCACAAGAAAGTCGATAGCCAATCTTAATCTTTGAAACTACTTGAGTTGTTATGGTTTAAATCACGAAACTTCTAACTCTGCCCTCCACTGTACATCTTACAAGTAGCTACTTAACCTCTGTTTTTAATAATGTTAATGTTGAAGATACACGAAACATAACAAAGTATGAGATTGCGATATCTATATGTACACTGGTGTGCATGTGATAATGTTAATAAAAATAGTGTAATTTGCACACTATGACAGGTCATATTCAATAATAAAATACTAAAAAGTATAAAACATCAAAATCTCAACATATTTAAGCAGAAACTATACATCTAAGATGGTAGACCAATCGATAAATGTTGTCATTCAATAAATGACCTTTCATTTAACAAAAGTGTAATTGCAATATCTCATGTGACATGTACTTCTTATCGCGATCATCGTCATCCATAACAGTCTAACAGAAGTCTACTGCTGAACCTTACGCCTCTCTAAGGATCGCCATAGAAAGGCCCTGTGTCATTTGCCATCGACTTCCCGCAATGTTCTGCAGGTCGTCTCGCAGCATCTTGCAGGAGACATTCTAATACAAAGACAGTTGTACTAATCATTGACTAAGAAGATATATTAATTAATAATACAAAATTAAATAAGTAAAGAATTCATTAATTAATTTAAAGGAATTCATTGGTTAATTTATAATATACTTAATATAATATACTTTATAGAAATATATATATATCAACAAAATCCATTATATACTCTTTCAAGTGTGTAAATATTTTTAAGAACTTCAAATAGAATTTTATATTCTTTCTCCAATGTGTACATACTAAACCAAATAAATAAATCGTAAATTTAATATGACACCTAGAACTGAGATGATCGTGCCCGACTCATGTCTAGTAAAGTTAATATTGTATTTCCAACATTATAAAAATTTTCTTTCGCCTGTTTTATCTCCGCTAGAGATAGACTCTGTGTCGATGACAATTTAAATTCTCATTCAATGAATAAATACACAAATACTGTTGTCAAGGGTCAGACAAATCAAAATCAAACTTGAACTTCAATAAATGTTTATTGATCCATACTAACATTAATTAAAATGAAAACAAATGTGGTTTCTTAATTTGTATGTAGCGTCTAACATCAAACATGGTTGCAGCATCGAATAACCCCAGCTAGTTGTCAATACAACATCCTTTTAAGCCAATATTAAAATAATATTTTTACATTAGAAATATTATTAAAGTACCATTTTATAAATAGGCCGAATATTAATTTTAAATTAAATGTTTCACTATTGATTTATACAATTATCTATTAAAACTTAGTAAACTATATTTGACCGTTGCTTGAACACTGAACATCTTTCAAAACAACATCCCTTTTGAAACCAATGTTAAAGATAGTATTATTATATAAGAAATCTTAGTACAAATACTGTTTTTATAAATAGCCTCAGTGTATTAAAATTAAATAGCCAAAACAATGGATTTATAGTATCCATTAAAACTATAATAACATTAATTAACATAATGTATAGACACTGAAAAAATTAGACAAAACAATATCTCTTGGAAGCTTATGTTAAAATACCCATTAGACACATGGCCATAAATGGCCTTAGTTACATTTGGATTGAATAATTAAGTATGAATTTGTAGTATGTCTCAAGGCTCTCTTAATATTAATTAACTTAACAATATTACATACGTAAAACATACATTGATAGGTTGAAAAATCACATACGTGCACCGATGTCTCGCGTAAGTAGCAAACTCACTTGTGTTATGGAATAAGAAACAACAGATAGATACAAATACCCAGTCCCAGGACATGTAGAAAAAAGTGGGTTACTCTTTAACATTTTCCCTTTAGTCTATATGCCCCAAGCAATAATATCATCATAGACACCCCAAGAATAATACCCGTCCTAAGTACAAATGTTAGGTTAGGTGCCTTGGAGTTGGGTTGCGAGGAACAATGCTGGTGGTGCGATCGCTTGATCTGCCTGCCAAGCGTGGCGTTACACGGCTTTTACACCAAGGCCTATGTCCAGCAGTGGACTACTGCAAGCTGTTATGTGTGTACGTTACATAAGTGTAATGTATAAGTCGGCTTAACATAAGCTTTTTGTCAGTGCAGCATCTAGTAGTAAGCTTAGTTGTGTAACAACCTTCCGACTAAATGCCCTTTACCATTTCTTCTCGCGGTTTTTGTAGTTAACGCGAAACCCTAGTGTGTTTCTAAAATAATGCTGTACTTAGTTACATGACATCAGCTACCGCCGGTAAGTTCCGACAAAATCGGTCCGACGTTTCCAGGTGTCTGTCCGTTTATTGACTAATCTCTGAGACAGCTAGACCGATTTCCAACAGGACTTACACAGCGGAAAGCTGTAGATTTTTTATTGGCGTAACGGCGGGATCGTGACTACTTTTTATTTTAGAAACATATTCTATATATTCCTCCAATACAGGGTGACAGAAGTCTGAACGATTAAATCCTTCCGACCACCTTTCACCGAAGATTTTTGGGACAATAACGTGACGAGTAGCGACGACCTTATCGTTGTTTTGCGTAGATTGTTAAAGAAATAAAACAGTTAAAACATGTCAGTTTCATTTATTATAAAATATAACACAATACAACAAATTATTAGTAAATTTCTTGGTTCGGAAAGGACATAGTTTTTGATTCGAGTTTCAGCTCGTTTCAATATCGCATCGCATCGTTCGTGACTAGATCAGGGCTCCCAATTGGACCTGGTGATGCCGAGATCATTAGAGTTGATGCGGCGGTGGCGCAGCAGCTCGGATACCTGGCGAGGCGATGCAATTATCTTAACGTTTTAAATGTTTATTTATCGTTTGAATATTAGTTATGTCATGGTTAGGAACTAGATATCAGTTAGTAACAAAGTGCTGATCGATCCTGTTATTCACATCCGATCACATCTTTTGGTATTATGTAACCGGTATTAAAGACTGGCCAAAAAAATGAGCTAATCCTGCAAGTGATGCTGATATCACAGAACGGAAACCACCGATTTCAGTGATACTATTCATTGTGTTATAGTGCTACGAACGCGGTTAGTTTGAGTATACATAAAAACAGCCTATAGATATCATTTTTCAGGATTGATTCTACAGGCTTCTCGCGATCATTCAGGCGGATTGTCGATCGCTTTGTCCTGGTTGCTCATTTTTAATCTGGTATTTTCGAGATAGGTAGGGTAAATTGGGGCTCTCCCTCTGTCGCCTCTCGAGACACTCACGGACAGAAGTTCATATGCACATGTAATCATCAACTAGCTTCGAAGGCGTGGTTAGCGACCCCGCCTTCAAGCCACTAACTCTTCTGAGGTCAGTTGTGACCTGCTCCTCCACGCTGCGTCACGATGGAATAATCTTTAATCTTGAAACTACCGCCAGTTGTTATAAGTTTAAATCCTAGAAACACAACTCTACCCTCTGTTACATCTTACAGGTAGCTACTTATCTCTGTTTTAATAAATGTTAATGTTGAAAGATACACGAAAACGCATAATAAGTGTAAGTTTGCGATATCTATATGTAACACTGGTGTACATGTGATAATATTGAAGTAAATTGAGTGTAATTTGCGTATATGATAGGTCATATTCCAATAATAATAAAATACTAAAAGTATAAAACATCAAAATCTCAATATGTTTAAACAGAAACATACATCTTAAGATGGTGAACCAATCGACAAATATTTTGTCATTCAATAAATGACCTTTCATTTAACAAAATTAATTGCAATATCTCATGTGACATGTACTTTATATCGCAGTCATCGTCATCATAACAGTCTAACAAGTCTACACTGAACATGCCTCTCCTAGGATCGCCACATAGAAAGGCCCTGTCATTTTACCCACATCGACTTCCACAATGTTCCTGCAGGTCGTCACCAGCATCTGGAGACATTCTAAGCCACAGACAGTTGTATTTTCATTGTTAAGAAAGATATAGTAATTAATAATAATACAAAATTAAATAGTAAAAATTCATTAATTAATTTAAGAATTCGATAGTTAATTTATATTATACTTATTGCCAATATACTTTATAAATATGTATATATATCAACAAAAAAATCAAATTGCTATATACTCTTTCAAGGTGTATAAATATTTTTAAGAACTTCAAATGAAATTTTATATTCTTTTCTCCAATGTATGTACATATACAAGCAAATAAATAAATAAATACTACGTTAATATGACACCTAGAACTGGGTAGTCATGCCCGACTAATGTCTAGGAAAAGAGTTATTGTATTTCCAACATTATAAAATTTCTTTCGCCTGTTTTATCTCCGCTGAGGAGATGAAGCTCTGTGTCGATAGACGAATTTAAATTCTTGTTCCAATGAATAAATACACACAAATACTGTTGTCGGGTCAGATAAAATCAAAATCAAACTTAGACTTCAACCTTGATGTTTATTGATCCATACCTAACAACCTTAATTAAAATATGAAAACAAATGTGGTTTTTAATTGTATGTTGCGTCTAACATCAAACATGGTTGCAGCATCAGGCAACCCCCAGCTAGTTTGTCAGTAGCACCTTTAAGCCAATGTTAAAAATATGTTTTACATTAGAAATGACTAAAAAGTACCATTTTATAAATAGGCCGAATATTAATTTAAATTAAATGTTTCACTATTGATTTGTAATTATCTATGGAAACTTAGTAAACTATAATTATTGCGTTTAACGAACACTGAACATCTTTCAAAACAACGTCCCTTTTTAAGAGCCAATGTTAAAGATAGTATTATTATATAAGAAATCTTATTACAAATACTGTTTTTTATAAATAACCTCAGTATATTAAAAACAATGGTTATAATTATCCATAAAACTATGTAAACATTAATTAACGCAATAACTATGAAGACACTGAAAATTAGACAAAACAATATCTCTTTTGACATGTTAAAATACCATTGGACACATGGCCATAAATGGCACTGGTTACATTGGATTGAATAATTAAGTAGTTGTAATTATGTCTCAAAGGCTCTCTTAATATTAATTAACCCAACAATACATACGTAGAAACACATTGATAGGTTGAAAATCACATACATTACCGATGTCTCGTAGTAAGTAGCAAACTCACTTGTGTTATGGAATAGAAACAACGAATGGGCCACAAATACAGTCCAGACATGAAAAAGTAGATTTACTCTTTAACATTTCCCGCGCTGGTCCTTTAAACAATATGTATCATCATAGATGCCCCGAATAATACCGTCCTAAGTACAAATGTTAGGATTTAGGTTATATTGGGATTAGGTTGCGAGGTGTCTGGTGGTGCGATCGCCAATCTGCCTGCCAAGCGTGGCGATTACGGCACGCAGAGAAATATGTCCAGCAGTGGACTACTGCAAGCTGTTATGTGTACGTTACATAAGTGCCAATGTATAGAAGTCCAGAAAGTAACATAGCTTTTGTCGGTGCAGCATCTGATAAAGTAAGCTTGGTTGTGTAACAGCCTTCGACAATGCACCGCAAACCTTCTCGCGGTTTTGTGAAACCCTAATTGTTGTTTTAAACAGTAGCCTTAATTACACAACATCGTACCGCCAGTGAAAGAAGTTCCGACAAAATCGGTCCAGACATTTCAGGTGTCTGTCAAATTTTGTTCCGGCTAATCTCTGAGACAGCTGAAACCGATTTTCAACGGGACTTACACTGTAGCTTGTAGATTTTTTAACCGGCGTAACGTGGGATCCTTAGGCTACTTTTATTTTGAAACATATTCCATATATTCCTCAATACAGAGGTAGATGATACAGACTGATTAAATCCTTCCGACCCACCTTTCACCGAAAGATTTGGGACAACGTGACGAGTAGCGACGACCTTATCATTGTTTTGCGTGAATTATTAAAGAAATAAAACAGTTAAACATGCTCAGTTTCATTTATTAGCAAAAATATAACACAATACAACAAATTATTAAGTAAGTTCTTAGTTGGAAGGACTGTAGTTTTGATTAGGTTTTCATCAATTTCAATGTCACATCGCATCGTTCGTGACTAGATCCAGGGCTCCAATTGGACCTGGTGATACCGAGATCGTGGGGTCCGTGCAGTGGCGCAGCAGCTCGGATACCACCAGCGAGGAACGATGCAATTACCCATCTTAACATGCGTTTTAAATGTTTTATTTATCATTTAGAATATTAGCATTATGTCATGGTTGGGAACAGATATCAGTCAGTCAAGTGCTCAGTCTGATCCTGTTATTCACATCCATTCCATCTTTGCGAGTATATTATCTTAACCGGTATTGAGGAGCTAGCCCAAAAAAATGAGCTAATCCTGCAAATTGATGCACTGATATCCTGAGACAGGCTCCACAGTTTCAGTGATACTATTCATTTGTGTTGTAATTTTCACGAACGCGGTTGGTTTGAGTATATACATAAAAACAATATGAATGTCATTTCAGGATTGGTTCCTACAGGCTTCTCCGCGATCATTCAGGCCGGATTTGTCGATCGCTTTGTCACTGGTTGCTCATTTTAATCTGGTATTTTCGAGATAGTAGATGCGGTAGGGCTCTCCTCTGTCGCCTCTCAGGGCACTCACGGACAGAGGATTCATATGCACATAATCATCAACTAAGCTTCAAGAGAAGGCGTGGTTAGCGACCCCATATTGAAGCCACTGTCGCTACAGGGTCAGTTTGTGACCTGCTCCTCCACGCTGCGTCACGATAGACAATCTTTAATCTTGAAACTACTTGAATTTGTTATAAGTTTTAAATCCTAGAAACTTCCTAACTTTCTGCCCTCACTGTACATCCTTACAAGTAGCGCTACTTATCTCTCTGTTTTAATAATAATGTTAATGTTGAAGATACACGAAAACATAATAAATTATGAGATTACGCGATATCTATATGTACTGGTGTGCATGTGATAATATTAGTAAATTAGTGTAATTTGCATTGTATGATGGTCATATTCAATAATAAATACTCTACTATAAAACATCAAAATCTCAATATATTTAAACAGAAACATACATCTTAGATGGTGAACCAATCGATAAATGTTGTCATTCAATAAATGACCTTTCAAACAACAAAAAATTAAGTACAATATCTCATGTGACATACTTCTTATCACCCAGTCATCGTCATCATAACAATGATCTAACGAAGTCTACTGCTGAACATACGCACCTCTCTGGATCGCCACATAGAAGGCTGTGTCATTTGCACCATCGACTTCCGCAATGTTCTGCAGGTCGTCATAGCATCTTGCACAGGGAAGTTGTTCTAATACAGACAGTTGTATTATCGTGACTAAGAAAGATATATTAATTAATAATAATACAAAATTAAATAAGTAAAGAATTCGTGAATTAATTTTAAGATTCATTAGTTAATTTACCAATATACTTAATATAATATACTTTATAAATATGTATATATATCAAAAACAAAATCAGAAATTGCTATATACTCTTTCAAAGGTGTGTAAATATTTTAAGAACTTCAAATAGAATTTTTATATTCTTTTCTCCAATGTATGGCATATACAAGCAAATAAATAAATAAATACGTTAATATGACACTAGAACTGGGGGGTGATCATTGCTTGAAACTAATGTCTAGGAAGAGTTAATATTGTATTTCCAACGTGCAAGAATTTCTTTCATGTTTTATCGCTAGAGATGGAGCTCTGTCGATAGACGAATTTAAATTCTTATTCAATGAATAATACTACAAATACTGTTGTCAAGGGTCAGACAAATCAAAATCAAACTTGAACTTCAATAAATGTTTGGTAATCCATACCCCTAACAACATAATTAAAATATGAAAACAAATACCAGTTTTAATTGTATTTAAAATCTAACATCAAACATGGTTGCAGCATCAGACCAACCCCAGCTGGTTTGTAATACAACACCCTTTTAAGCCAATGTTAGTAATATTTTACGGTGAAATATTAATAAAGTACCATTTTATAAATAGGCCGAATATTAATTTAAATAAATGTTTCACTATTGATTTATACAATTATCTAATAAAACTTAGTAAACTATAATTGACCGTTTAACTTGAACACTGAACTCTTTCAAAACAACGTCCTTTTGAAACCAATATTAAAATATTATTATATAAAATACTTAATACAAATACTGTTTTTATAAATAGCCTCAGTATATTAAAAAATATTGGTTTATAATTATCCATTAAAACTATGTAAACATTAATTAACATAATAATATGAACACTGAAAAATTAGACAAAACAATATCTCTTTTGAAACATGTTAAAATACCACCATTGGACACATGGCCATAAATAGCCTTAGATACATTGGATTGAATAATTAAGTATGAATTTGTAATTATGTCTCAAGGCTCTCTTAACATTAATTAACTAATACATACGTAAAACATACATTGATAGGTTGAAAATCACCTTACATTGCACCGATGTCTCATGCGTAAGTAGCAAACTCACTTGTGTTATGGAATAGAAACAACGAATAGGCCCACAAAATACCCCAGTCGAGAGACATGTGAAAAGTAGATTTACTCTTTGACATTTTCCTTTGGTCTATATGCCCCAAGCAATAATATGTCATAGATGCCCCAAGGGAATAATGCAATCCTAAGTACAAAATGTTAGGTTGGTTATGTTAGGTTAGGTTGCGAGGGTGTCTGGTGATCCTTGTCCTGCCTATGGCAATGGCGATTACGGCGCGAGGGGCTACCATCCAGCAGTGGTTACTGCAAGCTGTTATGTGTACGTTACATAAGTGTAATGTATATAAGTCGAAAGTAACATAAAGCTTTTTGTCAATTCACATCTAGTAAGTAAGCTTGGTTGTGTAACAGCCTTCGACTAAAAATACTGCTTACGGCTCTTCTCGCGGTTTGGTTAACGCGAAACCCTAATTATTGTTTCTAAAATAATGCTAGCCTTAGTTACCTTACAACATCAGCTACCGCCAGTAAGTTCCGTCAAAATCGGTCAGACGTTTCGGGTGTCTGTCCGTTGTTCCAGCTAATATCAGGACAGCTAGACCGATTTCAACGGGACTTACGCACAACCTGGCTTCTGAATTTTGTGGCGTAACGCGTGGGATCGTGAGCTACTTTTATTTTGAAACATATTCCACTATATATTCCTCCAATACAGAGGTAGACAGAAGTCTGAACGATTAAATCCTTCAAACCACCTTTCACCGAATTTTGGGACAACGTGACAGGTGGCGACGAGCCTTATCGTTGTTTTACGTAGATTATTAAAAATAAAAGCAGTTAAAACATGTCAGTTTCCATTCTGTAAAAATTTCTTACAATATAATTATTAGTAAATTCTTGGTTCGGAAAGGACATAGTTTTTGATTAGAGTTTCAGCTTCAATTTCAATATAGCATCGCATCATTTCTGACTAGATCCAGGGGCTCCCAATTGGACCTGGTGACGCCGAGGACGTGGGGTCCGTGCAGTGGCGCAGCAGCTCAGATACCCTGGCGAGGAACGTGCAATTATCTTAACGTTTTAAATGTTTATATTATTTAGAATATTAATTATGTCATGGTTGGGAACTAGATATCAGTTACCTAACAAAGTGCTCTGATCTGATCCTGTTATTCATCCATTCACATCTTTGCGAGTATATCTTAACCGAATTGATTTGGGGAGCTAGCCCAAACAAAATGAGCTAATCCTGCAAGTGATACTGATATCTGAGACGAAACCACGATTTCGATGATACTATTCATTCCAATGTTATATGCTACGAACATGATTTAGTTTAGAGTATATACATAAAAACAACCTATGAATGTCCATTTCAGGATTGATTCTACAGGCTTCTCATGATCAGTACAGGCGGATTGTCAGTCGCTTTGTCACCAGTTTGGTCATTTTTAATCTGGTATTTTCCAGAATGGGTAGGTGGTGGGCTCTCCCTCTGTCGCCTCTCGAGACACTCACGGACAGAGGATTTAATACTAGCAAATCATCAACTAGCTTCGAAGGCGGGGTCGCTGGCAACTAAGCTACCGGAGGGTCAGTTTGTGACCTGCTCCTCCACGCTGCAGCTGCCATGGGAGTGGGCGCTGCCCCCTCCCGCCGCCGCACCCGAGCAGACTGCGACAGCCGATCCAAGTGCACCGACATGCGGTATTTAGGGGTGCCTTCTGGTAATCCAAGAAAGTCGATAGCCAATCTTTAATCTTTGAAACTATGAGTTGTTATAAGTTTAAATCACAAACTTCTAACTCTGCCCTCACTGTTCATATTATATTCTTCTTATCTCTGTTTTAATAATGTTAATGTTAGAAGATGCACGAAAACGCATAGCAGTATGAGATTGCGATATCTATATGTACACTGGTGTGCATGTGATAATATTAAGTAAAAATCAAAATTACAATTTGCGTATATATATAATTATACTTTTACTACTACAATTATACTCATTTTATACTTATAATTATAAAAATGAGTATAATTGCGTATTATAATTTTTGCTAACATTATCACATGCACTAGATGCATATGATATTAGTAAAAATTGAGTGTAATTGCGTATACTTGGCGGGTCATATTCAATAATAAATATAAAAAGTATAAAACATCAAAATCTCAATATATTTAAACAGAAACATACATCCTAAGATGGTAGACCAATCGATAAATATTTGTCCTTCAATAAATGACGCATTTAGCATAAAGTGTAATTGCAATATCTCATATTGCATGTACTTCTTATCATGATCATCGTCTGTCATAACAGTCTAACAGAAGTCTACTGCTGAACATACGCCTCTCTGGATCATACAGAAGGCCCTGTGTCATTTACCCATCGACTTCCCTGTGTTCTGCAAGGTCGTCGCAGCATCTTGCGAACATGTCTGAACAGTTATTATAATCATTGACTAAGAAAGATATATTAATTAATAATAATACAAAATTAAATAAGTAAAAAATTCATTAATTAATTTAAAGAATTCATTAGTTAATTTATAATACTTAATATAATATACTTATAGAAATAGCATATATATATCAACAAAAATCAAATTGCTATATACTCTTTCAAGGTGTATAATATTTTTAAGAACTAGTAGAATTTTATATTCTTTTCTCAATGTATGTACATATACAAGCAAATAAATAAATAATACGTTAATATATGACACCTAGAACTGAGGTGATCGTGCCCGACAATGTCTAGGAAAAAGAGTTAATATTATTGTTCCAACTTGTTATAAAATTTCTTTCACCTGTTTTTATCTCCGCTGAGAGATAGACTCTGTGTCGATAGACAGTTAAATTCTTATTCAATGAATAAATACACAAATACTACTGTTGTCAAAGGGTCGAAGACCAAATCCAAAATCAAACTTAGACTTCAATAAATGTTTATTGATCCATATAACAATATATAATTAAAATATACGAAAACAAATGTAGTTTTTAATTGTATGTTGCGTCTAACATCAAACATAGTTTGCATCGAATAACCCCAACTAGTTTGTGTCACAACACCTTTAGCCAATGTTAAAATAATATTTTACATTAAGAAATATTATTAAAAGTACATTTATAAATAGGCCGAATAGTAATTTAAATTAAATGTTTCACTATTGATTTATACAATTATCTATTAAAACTTAGTAAACTATAATTGACCGTTTAACTTGAACAGACATCTTTCAAAACAACGTCCCTTTTGAACCAATGTGAATAGTATTATTATATGAAAGTACTTATTACAAATACTGTTTTTTATAAATAGCCTCAGTATATTAAAAACAATGGATTTATATTATCCAAGGAGCTAAAACTATATAAACATTAATTAACAATAATAACAGACACTGAAAAATTAGACAAAAACATATCTCTTTTTAGGCATGTTAAAATACGCCATTGGACACAGCCCATAAATATTAGTTACATTTGGATTGAATAATTAAGTATATATAATTTGTAATTATATCTAGAGCTCTCTTAACATTAATTAACCCAACAATACATACGTAAAACATACATTGATACAGTTGAAAATCACATACATTGCACCGATGTCTCATGCGTAAGTAAGCAAACTCTTGTGTTATGGGTGGAAACAACGAATGGGCCACAAATACCCAGTCCCGGACATACTTAGAAAAGTGGTTACTCTTCTTGTTTTTCCCTTTGGTCTATACTTTGAAGAATAATGTCATCATAGATGCTTTGGGAGCTTATTCCCGTCTAAGTACAAATGTTGGGGTTGGGTTATGTTGGGTTAGGTTGCAGGGTGTCTGGTGGTGCGATCCTTAATCTGCCTGCCAAGCGTGGCGATTACGGCGCACGAGAGCCTATGTCCGGCAGTGGACTACACTGCGAAACTGTTATGTGTGTACGTTACATGGTGTAATGTATAAGTCCAGAAAGACACACATAAGCTTTTGTCGATTGCAGCATCTAAGTAAGTAACGGTTGTGTAACGGCCTTCAAGCAATGCTGCCCCCCGACTTCTTTCTCGCCCAGTTTTTGTAATTAACGCGAAACCTAATTATTGTTTCTAAATAATGCTAGCCTCAGTTACCTTGGCATCAATGCGCCAGTGAAAGTTTCGTCAAAATCGGTCCAGACGTTTCAGGTGTCTGTCCGTTTGTTCCAGCTAATCTCTGAGACGGCTAGACCGGTTCAAACAGGACTTACACTAGCAGAAAACTGTTTGGCCATGCTTGTGGGATCGTAGACTACTTTTTATTTTTAGAAACATATTCTATATTCCTCTAATATGAGAGGTGGAGCCAAGTCCTGAACGATTAAATCCTTCGACCCACCTTTCACGAAGATTTTTGGGACAACGTGACAGAGTAGCGACGACCTTATCGTTGTTTTGCGTAGATTGTTAAAGAAATAAAACAATTCACAACATATCGAGTTTCCATTTATTATAAATATAACACAATACAACAAATTATTAGTAAATTTCTTAGTTCGGAAAAGGACATAGTTTTGGATTAGAGTTTCGCTCAATTTCAATATCGCATCCATCGTTCGTGACTAGATCCAGGGCTCCCAATTAATTACAATTTGACGCGCCGAGTTCGTGGGGGTCCGATACGGTAACAGCAGCTCGGATACCTAGCGAGGAACGATACAATTATCTTAACGTTTTTAATGTTTACTATCATTTAGAATATTAATTATGTCATGGTTGGAACTAGATATCGGTTACGTAACAAGTATGCTCTGATATATACTGTTATTCCCATCCATTTCACATCTTTGCGGTATATTATCTTAACCGGTATTGAGCTGGCCCAAAATAGGCTAATCCTGCAAGTGATGCTGATGTCACAGAACAGGCTCACCGATTTCAGTGATGCACTATTCATTGTGTTATATGGTGCTACACGAGAACGCGGTTAGTTTGAGTATGCCATAAAAAACAGCCTATGGCGTATCCAGCTGGTAAACCCTGACTATCAGCTCAAACGATTTTCGTCTTCCTCTAATTCTCTGGATGGTTTCATCATCCGACGTGCATAGGTATTTTAGAGTTGCCCACCGTCAATCCAAGTCACGACCGTCGTCTTGAAACTGCTTGGGATTGTTATAAGTTTAAGTCTAGAAACTGTAACTCTGCCTCACTGCTTACATGTGCAGTAACTACTTATCTCTGTTTTAATAATATTAATGTTAGAAGGGTATAAAACATATAGTATGAGTTACATTGTCTATATGTACACTGGTGTGCATGTGATAATATTAGTAAAATAGGTGTAATTTGCGTATATGAGCAGGTCCTTCAATAATAAAATACTAGTATAAAACATCAAAATCTCAATATATTCGGCAAAACATACATCTAAGATGGTAGACCAAGTGATAAATGTTAGTATTCTATTAAATGACCTTTCATTGCAACAAAGGTGTAATTGCGACTCTCATGTGACATGTACTTCTTATGCAGTCATCGTCATCATAACAGTCTAACGAAGTCTACTGCTTTGAACCTTCGCCTCTCCTAAGGATCGCCACACTTAGAAAGGATCCTGTGTCATTTGCATATCATTTCCCACCAATGTTCTGCAGGTCGTCGCAGCATCTTGCGGGAGACATTCTAATACGAACAGTTGTATAATCATTGACTAAGAAAGATATATTAATTAATAATAATACAAAATTAAATAAATAAAAATTCCATAAACTAATTAAAGAATTAATTAGTTAATTTATAATATGCTTAATATAAAGCCATACTTTATGGAAACTAACCTTATATGTCAACAAAAATCAATTTGCTATACTCTTTCAAGGTGTAAATGTTTTAAGAACTTCAAATAGAATTTTTATATTCTTTTCTCCAATGTATGTACATATACAATCAAATAAATAAATAAATACGTTAATATGACACCTAGAACTGAGGTGATCATTTTGACTAATGTCTAGGAAAGAGTTAACATATTTCAACATTATAAAACACTTTGTTTTATCTCCCTTTAGAGATGAACTCTGTGTCGATAGACAGAATTTAAATTCTCATTCCAATGAATAAATAAAATACTGTTATCAAAGGTCAGACAAATCAGAAATCAAACTTAGACTTCCAATAAATATTTATTGATCCATACTAACAATATTATTAATTAAATGTAAAAGAAAACAAATGGTTACATTGTATTGCGTCTAACATCAATAGTTGCAGCATCAAGAATAACCCCAGCTGGTTGTCAATACAACACCCTTTTAAGCCAGTATTTAAAAGGCCGCACATTAGAAATATTATTAAAAATTACAAATTGTTTTGTAAATGAGTAGATATTAATTTAAATTAAATGTTTCACTATTAATTTATACAATTATCTATTAAAACTTAGTAAACTATAATTGTGTTTAACTTGAACTGAACATCTTTCAAACAACATCCCTTTTAAAACCAATGTTAAGATAGTATTTATTATATAAGAAATCTTAACCTAAATACTTTATTTTTCTCTGTAGCCTCAAGTACCTTTAAATTAAATATTAAAATTAATGGTTATAATTATCCATTAAAACTATATAAACATTAATTAACACCAATAATATGAACACTGAAAAAATTAGACAAAACAATATCTCTTTTTGAAACTATGTTGAAATACTACATTGGACACACTTTGGCCATAAATGGCCTTAGTTGCAACTGGATTGAATAATTAAGTATGAATTTTGTAATTACTCTCAGGGCTCTCAACATTCATTAACCCAACAATACATACGTAGAAAACATACAGTGATGGGTTGAAAATCACATACATTGCTCACGATATATAAATTGCGTAAGTAGCAAACTCACTTGTGTTATGGAATAGAAACAACAGATAGACTGCAAATACCCGGTCGAGACATGTAGAAAAGTAGATTTACTCTTTAACATTTCCTTTGGTCTATATGCCCAAGGAATAATACCGTCCTAAAATTACAGTGTAGACAGGTTATGTTAGGTTGGGTTGCGAGGTGTCTGTTAGTGCGTCCCAACAATCTGCCTGCCAAGCGTGGCGATTGCAGCGCAAGAGGCCCTATGTCCAGCAGTGGACTACTGCAAGCTGTTATGTGTGTACGTTATGTAAGTGTGTATAAGTCGAAAGTAACGCAAGCTTTTGTCGGTGCAGCATCTAAGTAAGTAAACTTAGTTGTGTTACGGCCTTCGACTGGCTGCCCTACGGCTCTTCTCGCGGTTTGTAATAAACGCGAAACCCTAGTGTTGTTTCTAATAATGCTGGTACACCTGACAACATCAGCTACCGCCAGTGAAGTTCCGTCAAAATCGGTCCAGACGTTTCTGGTGTCTGTCCGTTTGTGCCAGCTAATCTCTGTGAGACAGCTAGACCGGTTTATTCAGCAGGACTTACACTGGCAAACTGGGCCACGTAACGTAACGATAGGATCGTAGGCTACTTTTATTTTAGAAACATATTCCTATATATTCCTCCAATACAGAGGTAGACGAAGTCTAGACAGTTAAATCCTTCCGACCCACCTTTCACCGAAGATTTTGGGACAACGTGACGAGTGGCGACGAGCTTATCGTTGTTTTGCGTATATTGTTAAAGAAATAAAACAATTCATTTCATGTCAGTTTCCATTTATTATAAAAATATAACACAATGTAACAAAATTATTTAATAATTTCTTAGTTCGGAAGGACTTTAGTTTTGATTAGAGTTTCGACTCAATTTCAATGTATCACATCGTTCGTGACTACATCAGGAAACCCCAATTAAGGACCTGTTGGCCTTGAGGAGACGTGGGGGTCCGTGCAGTAGCGCAGCAGCTCGGATACCTAGCGAGGAACGATGATTATCTAACGTTTTAAATATATTATTTACAAAATTATAGAATTATGTCATAGTTTAGGAACTAGATATCAGTTACGTAACAAAGGTGCTCTGATATATCCTGTTATTCACATCATTCATCTTTGCAGTATATTATGCTGCTTCGGTGTTAGGAGCTAGCCCAACAAAATGAGCTAATCCTTAAAGTGATACTGATGTCACCAGAACGAAATCACCACCATTTCAGTGATACTATTCATTTTGTGGTATAGTGCTACGAACACGGTTGGTTTGAGTATATACATAAACAGCCTATGGATGTCCATTTCAGGATTGATTCTGGAGCTTCTCGCGGTATTCAAGCGGATTGTCGATAACTTCCTTCACCAGTTGCTCGGCACAATCTGGTATTTTTCGAGATTGATGGGTGGTGGGGCTCTCCCTCTGTCCGCCTCTCGAGACTCTCTCACGGACAGAGAGGATTCCGTATGCATAAAATCATCAACCCCTAGCTTCGGCTGTCCCGAGGTGGGCGCTACCCCCCCCTCCCGCCGCACCTCCAACCCGGAACTGCGACAGCCGTCCAAGTGCACCGACGTACATAGGTATTTAGGGGTGCCTTCTGGGCTCAATCAAGAAAGTCACGATAGCCAATCTTTTTAATCTTAGGAAACTATGAGTTGTTATAAGTTTAAATCCTAGAAACTTCTAACTCTGCCCTCACTGTACATATTATAGCTAACTACTTATC
The DNA here is from genome assembly GCA_029286605.1 of Sericinus montela. Lineage (NCBI taxonomy): Eukaryota > Metazoa > Arthropoda > Insecta > Lepidoptera > Papilionidae > Sericinus > Sericinus montela. Next base: position 22,485 of record JAGSMR010000913.1, read on the forward strand.
TCTGTTTTAATAATATTAATGTTGAAGATACACGAAAACATAATAAGTGTAAGTTACGATATCTATATAGCACACACAGTGTGCATGTGATAATGTTAGTAAAAATGAGTGTAATTTGCGTATATGACAGGTCATATTCAATAATAAAATACTAAAAAGTATAAAAACATCAAAATCTCAAATATATATTTAAACAGAAACATACATCTAAGATGGTAGACCAATCGATAAATGTTGTCATTCAATAAATGACCTTTCATTAACAAAGTGTAATTGCAATATCTCATGTGACATGTGCTTATCATGATCATCGTCATCATAACAGTCTAACGAAGTCTACTGCTGAACATACGCCTCTCCCTAAGGATCGCCATAGAAGGTCCTGTGATAAATTTGCGCCATCGACTTCCCGCAATGTTCTGCAGGTCGTCGCAACATCTTGCAGGAACATTCAGCCTGAACAGTTGTATAATCATTGACTAAGAAAGATATATTAATTAATAATAATACAAAATTAAATAAATTAAAGAATTCATAATTAATTTAAAATTAATTAGTTAATTTATAATATACTTAATATAATATACTTTATAGAAATATGTATATATATCAACAAAATCAGAATTACTATATACTCTTTCAAAATTATTATGTAAATATTTTTTAGAACTTCAAATAGAATTTTTATATTCTTTTCTCAATGTATGTATATACAATCAAATAAATAAATAAATACGTTAATATGACACCTAGAACTAAGGGTGATCGTGCCCGACTAATGTCTAGGAAAAAGAGGTTAATATTGTATTTCCAACATTATAAAATTTCTTCGCCTGTTTTATCTCCGCTAGAATAGACTCTGTGTCGATAAGCAATTTAAATTCATTCAATGAATAAATACACAAATACTGTTGTCAAGGGTCAAAGACAAATCAAAATCGACTTAGACTAATAAATGTTTATTGATCCACTTCTTATATTAATTAAAATATGAAAACAAATGTAGTTTCTTAATTGTATATTTACGTCTAACATCAAACATGGTTGCAACATCGAATAACCCCCAGCTAGTTTGTCAATACAACACCCCTTTTAAGCCAATGTTAAAATATACATTAGAAATATTATTAAAAGTACCATTTTATAAAATAAATGAATATTAATTTAAATTAAATGTTTCACTATTAAAATTTATACAATTATCTATTAAACTTAGTAAACTATATAATTGACCGTTAACTTGAACGCTGAACATCTTTCAAAACAACGTCATACAAAACCAATGTATTAAGATAGTATTATTATATAAAAATCTTATTACAAATACTGTTTATAAATAGCCTCAGTATATTTAAATTAAATATTAAAATTAATGGATTTATAATTGTCATTAAAACTATATAAACATTAATTAACGCAATAGCTATGAACACTGAAAAATTAGACAAACAATATCTCTTTTTAGGCTTATCATTGAAATACCATTGGACACATGGCCATAAATGGCCTTAGATTACATTGGATTGAATAATTAAGTATGAACATATTATTATATCTCAAGGCTCTCTTAACATTAATTAACCCAACAATACATGCAATAGAAACATACATTGATAGGTTGAAATCACATACATTACCGATGTCTCATGCATAAGTGGCAAACTCACTTGTGTTATCCAGGAATGAAACAACAGATGGGCCCACAAATACCCGGTCGAGACATGTGAAAAAGTGAGTTACTTTCTTAACATTTTCCCGCTGGTCTATATTTTGAGGAATAATACCGTCTAAATCTAAATATTCAGGGGTTTAGGTTCATGTTAGGATTCAGGTTAGAGGAATTAATCACCAGTAGTGCGATCGCCAATCTGCCTGCCAAGCAGTAGCGATTACGGCTTTACCGCGAGAGGCCTATGTCAACGTGGACTACTGCAAGCTGTTATGTGTGTACGTTATATAAGTGTAATGTATAAGTCGAAAGTAACATGTAAACTTTTGTCCGGTGCAGCATCTAAGTAAGTAAGCAGTTGTGTTACAGCCTTCGACTAAATGCTGCCCCCTACGGCTCTTCTCCGCGGTTTGTGGCCAAACACTTGAAACCCTAGTGTGTTTCTAAAATAATGCTGGCCTTGAATTTACACCTGACAACATCAGCTACCGCCAGTGAAAGTTCCGTAAAATCGGTCTGTAAGACGTTTCCTGGTGTCTGTCCGTTTATGCCGGCCTAATCTCGAGACAGCTAGACCGATTTCAGCAGGACTTTACACTAACAACTTCAATTTTTATCAACGTAACGTGGATCATCAAACTACTTTTTTATTTTAGAAACATATTCCTCTATTCCTCCAATACAGAGGTAGACAGAAGTCTGAACGATTAAATCATACGACCACCTTTCACAATTTTGGACAACGTGACAGGTAGCGACGAGCTTATCGTTGTTTTGCGTATATTATTAAAGCCAAAACTGATTAAGGTATCAGTTTCCATTCTTTAAAACTCTACTTTATTCAACAAATTATTAGTAATTCTAGAACTGGAAGGACATAGTTTGATTAGAGTTTCAGCTCAATTTCATGCATCATATTTCAATGGCTACATCCAGGGCTCAATTCCTGGACACCATTGACATGAGGACGTGAGATTCAGTGGCTTTATGGCTCAGGATACCTGGCGAGGAACGTGCAGAATTATCTTAACGTTTTAAATGTTTATATATTATTTAGAATATTAATTATGTCGCGGTTGGGAACTGAATATCAGTTACGTAACAAAGTGCTCTGATATGTCCTGTTATTCGCATCCATTCACATCTTTGCAGTATATTATCTTAACCGATTGTTGGGAGCTGGCCAAACAAAATGAGCTAATCACTGCAAAGTGTTGCTGATATCACCAGGGCGACCACCGATTTCAGTGATACTATTCGACGGTATAGTGCTACGAACGCGGTTAGTTTGGTATATACGCAAAAAACAGCCTATGAATGTCCATTTCAGGATTGATTCTACAGGCTTCTCGCGATCATTCAGGCGGATTGTCGATCGCTTTGTCACCAGTTGCTCATTTTAATCTGGTATTTTTCCGAGATTGGTAGGGTAGGTGGGCTCTCCCTCTGTCGCCTCTCGAGACTCTCACGGACAGAGAGGATTCGTATGCATGTAAATCATCAACCCTAGCTTCGAAGGCGGGGGTCGTAGCAACTAAGCTACGGGGTCAGTTTGTGACCTGCTCACCTCCACGCTGCAGCTGCGCCGTCCCGGGAGTGGGTGCTGCCCCCTCCGCCGCGCACCAGCCCCGGAACTGCGACAGCCGTCAGAAGTGCACCGACACATAGAGTATTTAGAGGTGCCTTCACAAGCCAATCAAGAAAGTCACGATAGCCAATCTTTAATCTTGAAACTACTTGAAGTTTTATAAGTTTAAATCCTAGAAACTTCTAACTCTGCCCTCACTACATCTTACAAGTAGCTACTTATCTCTGTTTTAATAATGTTAATGTTGAAAGATACGAAAACATAATAGTCCCAACTGGTTGTCAATACAACATCCCTTGCAAAGCCAATGTTAAAATAATATTTTACATTAGAAATATTATTAAAAGTACCATTTTTTATAAATAGGCCGAATATTAATTTAAATTAAATGATTCACTATTAATTTATACAATTCCTATTAAAACTAAGTAGAAACTATAATTGACCGTTTAACGAACACTGAACATCTTTCAAAACAACGTCCTTTTTGAAACCAATGTTGAATAATTATTATATAAATCTTATTACAAATACTGTTTTATAAATAGCCTCAGTATATTAAAATTAAATATTAAAAACAATGGTTATAATTATCCATTAAAACTATGTAAACGATGAATTAACGCAATAGCTATGAACACTGAAAAATTAGACAAAACAATATCTCTTTTGAGCTTATGTTAAAATACCATTGGACACATGGCCATAAATATTTGTAGTTACATTTGGATAATTAAGTATGAATTTGTAATTATATCTGAAGCTCTCTTAACATTAATTAACCCAACAATACATGCAGCCAGAAACATACATTGATAGGTTGAAATCATACATTGCACCGATGTCTCATGCGTAAGTAGCAAACTCCGCCTGTTATGGAATAAGAGAAACAACAGATAGGCCACAAATACCCAGTCCCGAGACATGTATAGAAAAGTAGATTTACTCTTTAACATTTCCCTTTGGTTTACTTAATACTGAGGAATAATATCATCATAGATACTTGCAAGGAATAATATGATCCTAAGCAGTACAAATGTTGGTTAGGTTGCAGGTGTCTGGTAGTGCGATCGCCAATCTGCCTGCCAAGCGTGGCGATTACGGCACGCGAGAGGCCTTTGTCCAGCAGTGGACTACTGCGTTACGTATTGCTGCTTCCAATGCAAACAATTTAATTTCATTACTTAGTAAATCGTAGTATCAGTGTTCCAATACATCCATTTGAAATGGACTGTTTGCTTCCAATGCAAACAATTTAAT
>JAGSMR010000092.1:0-32500 GCA_029286605.1 Sericinus montela
AGACATTGTTTTTCAATTATTATCAATGAAATGAATAAATTGAATAAAATTTAAAATGGATAAACTCTCATCCTAAACTGCAGTCTTTATCTTTGGAAGCTTCAAGTTTTGGAGTTGTCTGAGTCCCTCCTCCTAAATAATTCCCCTCAGAATTGGGGGAAGGGGGTGGTGGGCCTCCGGTTATCTGCACTCACCAGACGAAACGCAGATCAGAGCAATGTATGTAACACTGTCTTCATGTATGTATGTATATATGTAGGTGCAGTTATTATGCTTTAGACTGTACTGTAAAGAGGTAATATTTAAACACCTAGATAGCGACAACATCACATATATTGCTCAAATATGTTGCCCAAATTGAGCAGCTTAATCACCTGTAATATTGTATCAAAAACAACGAAGTTACCATAAACACCCAGACTCGAGAAACTGTCCGACCGGAAATCGTACTAGGGACTTCAGAGCGGACGACAACTTGAGAACCAGTGTTTACGTCACTCGTCCACGCATGTCGTGACAATGCGTGGACGATTTTATTTGTTGTGATTTTATGTGTTTACTGCTCAACACGAGGTGCCGTGGCATGCGGGAATTTATTATAAAGTGGACAAGAAAGTTACCATATTATATTTTCTGTCTATAAGTCTGCGGAGGATTTCTAATCAGCCGTACCATGATTATTTTAGGTAAATGCTTATCTTGGTACGTAAAAGTCAGGGTAGCCGGTTGGGGGATTTTTATAGAAGAGGGAGGCAAAAGAGCAGGTGGCACGCGTGATGGTAAATGATTACCGCCGCCCTGAACATCTGCAAATGACATGAGGAATAGCAGATGCGTTGCCGGTCTTTGTGAAAGGTGTGGGCCTCCGGTTACCTACACTCACCAGACGAAACGCAGATCAGAGCAATGTATGTAACACTGTCTTCATGTATGTATGTATATATGTAGGTGCAGTTATTATGCTTTAGACTGTACTGTAAAGAGGTAATATTTAAACACCTAGATAGCGACAACATCACATATATTGCTCAAATATGTTGCCCAAATTGAGCAGCTTAATCACCTGTAATATTGTATCAAAAACAACGAAGTTACCATAAACACCCAGACTCGAGAAACTGTCCGACCGGAAATCGTACTAGGGACTTCAGAGCGGACGACAACTTGAGAACCAGTGTTTACGTCACTCGTCCACGCATGTCGTGACAATGCGTGGACGATTTTATTTGTTGTGATTTTATGTGTTTACTGCTCAACACGAGGTGCCGTGGCATGCGGGAATTTATTATAAAGTGGACAAGAAAGTTACCATATTATATTTTCTGTCTATAAGTCTGCGGAGGATTTCTAATCAGCCGTACCATGATTATTTTAGGTAAATGCTTATCTTGGTACGTAAAAGTCAGGGTAGCCGGTTGGGGATTTTTATAGAAGAGGGAGGCAAAAGAGCAGGTGGCACGCGTGATGGTAAATGATTACCGCCGCCCTGAACATCTGCAAATGACATGAGGAATAGCAGATGCGTTGCCGGTCTTTGTGAAAGGTGTGGGCCTCCGGTTATCTGCACTCACCAGACGAAGCGCAGAGGTTTGTTAAACTTCTACTTCAAGCCGATATTCTGTGAGGTTGTGGTACTTCCCCGGTCGAGCCGGCCCCTGCATGCAACAACAAATGCTGATGCGTGGCTCTACCACACAGAGTCAGAAGACCCAAGTTCGACCAGGTAGTAGGCTCTTATCTACGATTTATGAATGGTTGGCTTGGACTTAAACACGGCGACCGGCTCACAACCCGTCACGTTGTCCTAAAATATGTCTTCGGTGGTAGGTGGATCGAAAGGACTTAATTGTCTGACTTAAACCTCTGTCTACTTCAGTATTGGGAATATTTTTTATATATAATGCGTTAGTCAGATCCACTTACAGTATTTAATCGAAGTTTGGGGAAATGCGGCACCTCCTATTTTAAAAATCTTGCAAATATCACAAAACAAAGTAGTCAAAAACTTATTCAAATGTAATACAAGAATGAACACACGTGCACTTTACAAGAATGCAAACATTTATAACCTTTATTAACATTGTTAACTTTATGTATATACAACATGCATCTTAATAAAAAATTTAACTAATGAAATACATTCGCAAATAGTACTCAGTAAAAGAATATTTCATTATAACCTAAGAAATAAGATAAAAATTGAAGTCCGAAAACACAGAACTGGGTATGGTAAAAAGAGTATACTGTCTGAGGGAGCGCAACTCTTCAATAATTTGCCTAATGAGATTAAGGATTGTGTGTCTATCAATGTTTTCAAAGAGAAACTTAAAATGTATATATCCAAAGATATTTATTAAGCATCTGTTCGAATCCAGCTAGTTAAACCATATCATATTATAAATTTCTGTAATCTCATTGTAAGTGAACCTATGTTCTTTATGAGTAATAAATTATCTTTAAGCCCATATAAATTTAGACATTGTTTTTCAATTATTATCAATGAAATGAATAAATTGAATAAAATTTAAAATGGATAAACTCTCATCCTAAACTGCAGTCTTTATCTTTGGAAGCTTCAAGTTTTGGAGTTGTCTGAGTCCCTCCTCCTAAATAATTCCCCTCAGAATTGGGGGAGGGGGGTGGTGGGCCTCCGGTTATCTGCACTCACCAGACGAAACGCAGATCAGAGCAATGTATGTAACACTGTCTTCATGTATGTATGTATATATGTAGGTGCAGTTATTATGCTTTAGACTGTACTGTAAAGAGGTAATATTTAAACACCTAGATAGCGACAACATCACATATATTGCTCAAATATGTTGCCCAAATTGAGCAGCTTAATCACCTGTAATATTGTATCAAAAACAACGAAGTTACCATAAACACCCAGACTCGAGAAACTGTCCGACCGGAAATCGTACTAGGGACTTCAGAGCGGACGACAACTTGAGAACCAGTGTTTACGTCACTCGTCCACGCATGTCGTGACAATGCGTGGACGATTTTATTTGTTGTGATTTTATGTGTTTACTGCTCAACACGAGGTGCCGTGGCATGCGGGAATTTATTATAAAGTGGACAAGAAAGTTACCATATTATATTTTCTGTCTATAAGTCTGCGGAGGATTTCTAATCAGCCGTACCATGATTATTTTAGGTAAATGCTTATCTTGGTACGTAAAAGTCAGGGTAGCCGGTTGGGGGATTTTTATAGAAGAGGGAGGCAAAAGAGCAGGTGGCACGCGTGATGGTAAATGATTACCGCCGCCCTGAACATCTGCAAATGACATGAGGAATAGCAGATGCGTTGCCGGTCTTTGTGAAAGGTGTGGGCCTCCGGTTACCTACACTCACCAGACGAAACGCAGATCAGAGCAATGTATGTAACACTGTCTTCATGTATGTATGTATATATGTAGGTGCAGTTATTATGCTTTAGACTGTACTGTAAAGAGGTAATATTTAAACACCTAGATAGCGACAACATCACATATATTGCTCAAATATGTTGCCCAAATTGAGCAGCTTAATCACCTGTAATATTGTATCAAAACAACGAAGTTACCATAAACACCCAGACTCGAGAAACTGTCCGACCGGAAATCGTACTAGGGACTTCAGAGCGGACGACAACGAGAACCAGTGTTTACGTCACTCGTCCACGCATGTCGTGACAATGCGTGGACGATTTTATTTGTTGTGATTTTATGTGTTTACTGCTCAACACGAGGTGCCGTGGCATGCGGGAATTTATTATAAAGTGGACAAGAAAGTTACCATATTATATTTTCTGTCTATAAGTCTGCGGAGGATTTCTAATCAGCCGTACCATGATTATTTTAGGTAAATGCTTATCTTGGTACGTAAAAGTCAGGGTAGCCGGTTGGGGGATTTTTATAGAAGAGGGAGGCAAAAGAGCAGGTGGCACGCGTGATGGTAAATGATTACCGCCGCCCTGAACATCTGCAAATGACATGAGGAATAGCAGATGCGTTGCCGGTCTTTGTGAAAGGTGTGGGCCTCCGGTTACCTACACTCACCAGACGAAACGCAGATCAGAGCAATGTATGTAACACTGTCTTCATGTATGTATGTATATATGTAGGTGCAGTTATTATGCTTTAGACTGTACTGTAAAGAGGTAATATTTAAACACCTAGATAGCGACAACATCACATATATTGCTCAAATATGTTGCCCAAATTGAGCAGCTTAATCACCTGTAATATTGTATCAAAAACAACGAAGTTACCATAAACACCCAGACTCGAGAAACTGTCCGACCGGAAATCGTACTAGGGACTTCAGAGCGGACGACAACTTGAGAACCAGTGTTTACGTCACTCGTCCACGCATGTCGTGACAATGCGTGGACGATTTTATTTGTTGTGATTTTATGTGTTTACTGCTCAACACGAGGTGCCGTGGCATGCGGGAATTTATTATAAAGTGGACAAGAAAGTTACCATATTATATTTTCTGTCTATAAGTCTGCGGAGGATTTCTAATCAGCCGTACCATGATTATTTTAGGTAAATGCTTATCTTGGTACGTAAAAGTCAGGGTAGCCGGTTGGGGGATTTTTATAGAAGAGGGAGGCAAAAGAGCAGGTGGCACGCGTGATGGTAAATGATTACCGCCGCCCTGAACATCTGCAAATGACATGAGGAATAGCAGATGCGTTGCCGGTCTTTGTGAAAGGTGTGGGCCTCCGGTTATCTGCACTCACCAGACGAAACGCAGATCAGAGCAATGTATGTAACACTGTCTTCATGTATGTATGTATATATGTAGGTGCAGTTATTATGCTTTAGACTGTACTGTAAAGAGGTAATATTTAAACACCTAGATAGCGACAACATCACATATATTGCTCAAATATGTTGCCCAAATTGAGCAGCTTAATCACCTGTAATATTGTATCAAAAACAACGAAGTTACCATAAACACCCAGACTCGAGAAACTGTCCGACCGGAAATCGTACTAGGGACTTCAGAGCGGACGACAACTTGAGAACCAGTGTTTACGTCACTCGTCCACGCATGTCGTGACAATGCGTGGACGATTTTATTTGTTGTGATTTTATGTGTTTACTGCTCAACACGAGGTGCCGTGGCATGCGGGAATTTATTATAAAGTGGACAAGAAAGTTACCATATTATATTTTCTGTCTATAAGTCTGCGGAGGATTTCTAATCAGCCGTACCATGATTATTTTAGGTAAATGCTTATCTTGGTACGTAAAAGTCAGGGTAGCCGGTTGGGGGATTTTTATAGAAGAGGGAGGCAAAAGAGCAGGTGGCACGCGTGATGGTAAATGATTACCGCCGCCCTGAACATCTGCAAATGACATGAGGAATAGCAGATGCGTTGCCGGTCTTTGTGAAAGGTGTGGGCCTCCGGTTACCTACACTCACCAGACGAAACGCAGATCAGAGCAATGTATGTAACACTGTCTTCATGTATGTATGTATATATGTAGGTGCAGTTATTATGCTTTAGACTGTACTGTAAAGAGGTAATATTTAAACACCTAGATAGCGACAACATCACATATATTGCTCAAATATGTTGCCCAAATTGAGCAGCTTAATCACCTGTAATATTGTATCAAAAACAACGAAGTTACCATAAACACCCAGACTCGAGAAACTGTCCGACCGGAAATCGTACTAGGGACTTCAGAGCGGACGACAACTTGAGAACCAGTGTTTACGTCACTCGTCCACGCATGTCGTGACAATGCGTGGACGATTTTATTTGTTGTGATTTTATGTGTTTACTGCTCAACACGAGGTGCCGTGGCATGCGGGAATTTATTATAAAGTGGACAAGAAAGTTACCATATTATATTTTCTGTCTATAAGTCTGCGGAGGATTTCTAATCAGCCGTACCATGATTATTTTAGGTAAATGCTTATCTTGGTACGTAAAAGTCAGGGTAGCCGGTTGGGGATTTTTATAGAAGAGGGAGGCAAAAGAGCAGGTGGCACGCGTGATGGTAAATGATTACCGCCGCCCTGAACATCTGCAAATGACATGAGGAATAGCAGATGCGTTGCCGGTCTTTGTGAAAGGTGTGGGCCTCCGGTTACCTACACTCACCAGACGAAACGCAGATCAGAGCAATGTATGTAACACTGTCTTCATGTATGTATGTATATATGTAGGTGCAGTTATTATGCTTTAGACTGTACTGTAAAGAGGTAATATTTAAACACCTAGATAGCGACAACATCACATATATTGCTCAAATATGTTGCCCAAATTGAGCAGCTTAATCACCTGTAATATTGTATCAAAAACAACGAAGTTACCATAAACACCCAGACTCGAGAAACTGTCCGACCGGAAATCGTACTAGGGACTTCAGAGCGGACGACAACTTGAGAACCAGTGTTTACGTCACTCGTCCACGCATGTCGTGACAATGCGTGGACGATTTTATTTGTTGTGATTTTATGTGTTTACTGCTCAACACGAGGTGCCGTGGCATGCGGGAATTTATTATAAAGTGGACAAGAAAGTTACCATATTATATTTTCTGTCTATAAGTCTGCGGAGGATTTCTAATCAGCCGTACCATGATTATTTTAGGTAAATGCTTATCTTGGTACGTAAAAGTCAGGGTAGCCGGTTGGGGATTTTTATAGAAGAGGGAGGCAAAAGAGCAGGTGGCACGCGTGATGGTAAATGATTACCGCCGCCCTGAACATCTGCAAATGACATGAGGAATAGCAGATGCGTTGCCGGTCTTTGTGAAAGGTGTGGGCCTCCGGTTACCTACACTCACCAGACGAAACGCAGATCAGAGCAATGTATGTAACACTGTCTTCATGTATGTATGTATATATGTAGGTGCAGTTATTATGCTTTAGACTGTACTGTAAAGAGGTAATATTTAAACACCTAGATAGCGACAACATCACATATATTGCTCAAATATGTTGCCCAAATTGAGCAGCTTAATCACCTGTAATATTGTATCAAAAACAACGAAGTTACCATAAACACCCAGACTCGAGAAACTGTCCGACCGGAAATCGTACTAGGGACTTCAGAGCGGACGACAACTTGAGAACCAGTGTTTACGTCACTCGTCCACGCATGTCGTGACAATGCGTGGACGATTTTATTTGTTGTGATTTTATGTGTTTACTGCTCAACACGAGGTGCCGTGGCATGCGGGAATTTATTATAAAGTGGACAAGAAAGTTACCATATTATATTTTCTGTCTATAAGTCTGCGGAGGATTTCTAATCAGCCGTACCATGATTATTTTAGGTAAATGCTTATCTTGGTACGTAAAAGTCAGGGTAGCCGGTTGGGGATTTTTATAGAAGAGGGAGGCAAAAGAGCAGGTGGCACGCGTGATGGTAAATGATTACCGCCGCCCTGAACATCTGCAAATGACATGAGGAATAGCAGATGCGTTGCCGGTCTTTGTGAAAGGTGTGGGCCTCCGGTTACCTACACTCACCAGACGAAACGCAGATCAGAGCAATGTATGTAACACTGTCTTCATGTATGTATGTATATATGTAGGTGCAGTTATTATGCTTTAGACTGTACTGTAAAGAGGTAATATTTAAACACCTAGATAGCGACAACATCACATATATTGCTCAAATATGTTGCCCAAATTGAGCAGCTTAATCACCTGTAATATTGTATCAAAAACAACGAAGTTACCATAAACACCCAGACTCGAGAAACTGTCCGACCGGAAATCGTACTAGGGACTTCAGAGCGGACGACAACTTGAGAACCAGTGTTTACGTCACTCGTCCACGCATGTCGTGACAATGCGTGGACGATTTTATTTGTTGTGATTTTATGTGTTTACTGCTCAACACGAGGTGCCGTGGCATGCGGGAATTTATTATAAAGTGGACAAGAAAGTTACCATATTATATTTTCTGTCTATAAGTCTGCGGAGGATTTCTAATCAGCCGTACCATGATTATTTTAGGTAAATGCTTATCTTGGTACGTAAAAGTCAGGGTAGCCGGTTGGGGATTTTTATAGAAGAGGGAGGCAAAAGAGCAGGTGGCACGCGTGATGGTAAATGATTACCGCCGCCCTGAACATCTGCAAATGACATGAGGAATAGCAGATGCGTTGCCGGTCTTTGTGAAAGGTGTGGGCCTCCGGTTACCTACACTCACCAGACGAAACGCAGATCAGAGCAATGTATGTAACACTGTCTTCATGTATGTATGTATATATGTAGGTGCAGTTATTATGCTTTAGACTGTACTGTAAAGAGGTAATATTTAAACACCTAGATAGCGACAACATCACATATATTGCTCAAATATGTTGCCCAAATTGAGCAGCTTAATCACCTGTAATATTGTATCAAAAACAACGAAGTTACCATAAACACCCAGACTCGAGAAACTGTCCGACCGGAAATCGTACTAGGGACTTCAGAGCGGACGACAACTTGAGAACCAGTGTTTACGTCACTCGTCCACGCATGTCGTGACAATGCGTGGACGATTTTATTTGTTGTGATTTTATGTGTTTACTGCTCAACACGAGGTGCCGTGGCATGCGGGAATTTATTATAAAGTGGACAAGAAAGTTACCATATTATATTTTCTGTCTATAAGTCTGCGGAGGATTTCTAATCAGCCGTACCATGATTATTTTAGGTAAATGCTTATCTTGGTACGTAAAAGTCAGGGTAGCCGGTTGGGGATTTTTATAGAAGAGGGAGGCAAAAGAGCAGGTGGCACGCGTGATGGTAAATGATTACCGCCGCCCTGAACATCTGCAAATGACATGAGGAATAGCAGATGCGTTGCCGGTCTTTGTGAAAGGTGTGGGCCTCCGGTTACCTACACTCACCAGACGAAACGCAGATCAGAGCAATGTATGTAACACTGTCTTCATGTATGTATGTATATATGTAGGTGCAGTTATTATGCTTTAGACTGTACTGTAAAGAGGTAATATTTAAACACCTAGATAGCGACAACATCACATATATTGCTCAAATATGTTGCCCAAATTGAGCAGCTTAATCACCTGTAATATTGTATCAAAAACAACGAAGTTACCATAAACACCCAGACTCGAGAAACTGTCCGACCGGAAATCGTACTAGGGACTTCAGAGCGGACGACAACTTGAGAACCAGTGTTTACGTCACTCGTCCACGCATGTCGTGACAATGCGTGGACGATTTTATTTGTTGTGATTTTATGTGTTTACTGCTCAACACGAGGTGCCGTGGCATGCGGGAATTTATTATAAAGTGGACAAGAAAGTTACCATATTATATTTTCTGTCTATAAGTCTGCGGAGGATTTCTAATCAGCCGTACCATGATTATTTTAGGTAAATGCTTATCTTGGTACGTAAAAGTCAGGGTAGCCGGTTGGGGATTTTTATAGAAGAGGGAGGCAAAAGAGCAGGTGGCACGCGTGATGGTAAATGATTACCGCCGCCCTGAACATCTGCAAATGACATGAGGAATAGCAGATGCGTTGCCGGTCTTTGTGAAAGGTGTGGGCCTCCGGTTACCTACACTCACCAGACGAAACGCAGATCAGAGCAATGTATGTAACACTGTCTTCATGTATGTATGTATATATGTAGGTGCAGTTATTATGCTTTAGACTGTACTGTAAAGAGGTAATATTTAAACACCTAGATAGCGACAACATCACATATATTGCTCAAATATGTTGCCCAAATTGAGCAGCTTAATCACCTGTAATATTGTATCAAAAACAACGAAGTTACCATAAACACCCAGACTCGAGAAACTGTCCGACCGGAAATCGTACTAGGGACTTCAGAGCGGACGACAACTTGAGAACCAGTGTTTACGTCACTCGTCCACGCATGTCGTGACAATGCGTGGACGATTTTATTTGTTGTGATTTTATGTGTTTACTGCTCAACACGAGGTGCCGTGGCATGCGGGAATTTATTATAAAGTGGACAAGAAAGTTACCATATTATATTTTCTGTCTATAAGTCTGCGGAGGATTTCTAATCAGCCGTACCATGATTATTTTAGGTAAATGCTTATCTTGGTACGTAAAAGTCAGGGTAGCCGGTTGGGGATTTTTATAGAAGAGGGAGGCAAAAGAGCAGGTGGCACGCGTGATGGTAAATGATTACCGCCGCCCTGAACATCTGCAAATGACATGAGGAATAGCAGATGCGTTGCCGGTCTTTGTGAAAGGTGTGGGCCTCCGGTTACCTACACTCACCAGACGAAACGCAGATCAGAGCAATGTATGTAACACTGTCTTCATGTATGTATGTATATATGTAGGTGCAGTTATTATGCTTTAGACTGTACTGTAAAGAGGTAATATTTAAACACCTAGATAGCGACAACATCACATATATTGCTCAAATATGTTGCCCAAATTGAGCAGCTTAATCACCTGTAATATTGTATCAAAAACAACGAAGTTACCATAAACACCCAGACTCGAGAAACTGTCCGACCGGAAATCGTACTAGGGACTTCAGAGCGGACGACAACTTGAGAACCAGTGTTTACGTCACTCGTCCACGCATGTCGTGACAATGCGTGGACGATTTTATTTGTTGTGATTTTATGTGTTTACTGCTCAACACGAGGTGCCGTGGCATGCGGGAATTTATTATAAAGTGGACAAGAAAGTTACCATATTATATTTTCTGTCTATAAGTCTGCGGAGGATTTCTAATCAGCCGTACCATGATTATTTTAGGTAAATGCTTATCTTGGTACGTAAAAGTCAGGGTAGCCGGTTGGGGGATTTTTATAGAAGAGGGAGGCAAAAGAGCAGGTGGCACGCGTGATGGTAAATGATTACCGCCGCCCTGAACATCTGCAAATGACATGAGGAATAGCAGATGCGTTGCCGGTCTTTGTGAAAGGTGTGGGCCTCCGGTTACCTACACTCACCAGACGAAACGCAGATCAGAGCAATGTATGTAACACTGTCTTCATGTATGTATGTATATATGTAGGTGCAGTTATTATGCTTTAGACTGTACTGTAAAGAGGTAATATTTAAACACCTAGATAGCGACAACATCACATATATTGCTCAAATATGTTGCCCAAATTGAGCAGCTTAATCACCTGTAATATTGTATCAAAAACAACGAAGTTACCATAAACACCCAGACTCGAGAAACTGTCCGACCGGAAATCGTACTAGGGACTTCAGAGCGGACGACAACTTGAGAACCAGTGTTTACGTCACTCGTCCACGCATGTCGTGACAATGCGTGGACGATTTTATTTGTTGTGATTTTATGTGTTTACTGCTCAACACGAGGTGCCGTGGCATGCGGGAATTTATTATAAAGTGGACAAGAAAGTTACCATATTATATTTTCTGTCTATAAGTCTGCGGAGGATTTCTAATCAGCCGTACCATGATTATTTTAGGTAAATGCTTATCTTGGTACGTAAAAGTCAGGGTAGCCGGTTGGGGGATTTTTATAGAAGAGGGAGGCAAAAGAGCAGGTGGCACGCGTGATGGTAAATGATTACCGCCGCCCTGAACATCTGCAAATGACATGAGGAATAGCAGATGCGTTGCCGGTCTTTGTGAAAGGTGTGGGCCTCCGGTTACCTACACTCACCAGACGAAACGCAGATCAGAGCAATGTATGTAACACTGTCTTCATGTATGTATGTATATATGTAGGTGCAGTTATTATGCTTTAGACTGTACTGTAAAGAGGTAATATTTAAACACCTAGATAGCGACAACATCACATATATTGCTCAAATATGTTGCCCAAATTGAGCAGCTTAATCACCTGTAATATTGTATCAAAAACAACGAAGTTACCATATTATATTTTCTGTCTATAAGTCTGCGGAGGATTTCTAATCAGCCGTACCATGATTATTTTAGGTAAATGCTTATCTTGGTACGTAAAAGTCAGGGTAGCCGGTTGGGGATTTTTATAGAAGAGGGAGGCAAAAGAGCAGGTGGCACGCGTGATGGTAAATGATTACCGCCGCCCTGAACATCTGCAAATGACATGAGGAATAGCAGATGCGTTGCCGGTCTTTGTGAAAGGTGTGGGCCTCCGGTTACCTACACTCACCAGACGAAACGCAGATCAGAGCAATGTATGTAACACTGTCTTCATGTATGTATGTATATATGTAGGTGCAGTTATTATGCTTTAGACTGTACTGTAAAGAGGTAATATTTAAACACCTAGATAGCGACAACATCACATATATTGCTCAAATATGTTGCCCAAATTGAGCAGCTTAATCACCTGTAATATTGTATCAAAAACAACGAAGTTACCATAAACACCCAGACTCGAGAAACTGTCCGACCGGAAATCGTACTAGGGACTTCAGAGCGGACGACAACTTGAGAACCAGTGTTTACGTCACTCGTCCACGCATGTCGTGACAATGCGTGGACGATTTTATTTGTTGTGATTTTATGTGTTTACTGCTCAACACGAGGTGCCGTGGCATGCGGGAATTTATTATAAAGTGGACAAGAAAGTTACCATATTATATTTTCTGTCTATAAGTCTGCGGAGGATTTCTAATCAGCCGTACCATGATTATTTTAGGTAAATGCTTATCTTGGTACGTAAAAGTCAGGGTAGCCGGTTGGGGATTTTTATAGAAGAGGGAGGCAAAAGAGCAGGTGGCACGCGTGATGGTAAATGATTACCGCCGCCCTGAACATCTGCAAATGACATGAGGAATAGCAGATGCGTTGCCGGTCTTTGTGAAAGGTGTGGGCCTCCGGTTACCTACACTCACCAGACGAAACGCAGATCAGAGCAATGTATGTAACACTGTCTTCATGTATGTATGTATATATGTAGGTGCAGTTATTATGCTTTAGACTGTACTGTAAAGAGGTAATATTTAAACACCTAGATAGCGACAACATCACATATATTGCTCAAATATGTTGCCCAAATTGAGCAGCTTAATCACCTGTAATATTGTATCAAAAACAACGAAGTTACCATAAACACCCAGACTCGAGAAACTGTCCGACCGGAAATCGTACTAGGGACTTCAGAGCGGACGACAACTTGAGAACCAGTGTTTACGTCACTCGTCCACGCATGTCGTGACAATGCGTGGACGATTTTATTTGTTGTGATTTTATGTGTTTACTGCTCAACACGAGGTGCCGTGGCATGCGGGAATTTATTATAAAGTGGACAAGAAAGTTACCATATTATATTTTCTGTCTATAAGTCTGCGGAGGATTTCTAATCAGCCGTACCATGATTATTTTAGGTAAATGCTTATCTTGGTACGTAAAAGTCAGGGTAGCCGGTTGGGGGATTTTTATAGAAGAGGGAGGCAAAAGAGCAGGTGGCACGCGTGATGGTAAATGATTACCGCCGCCCTGAACATCTGCAAATGACATGAGGAATAGCAGATGCGTTGCCGGTCTTTGTGAAAGGTGTGGGCCTCCGGTTACCTACACTCACCAGACGAAACGCAGATCAGAGCAATGTATGTAACACTGTCTTCATGTATGTATGTATATATGTAGGTGCAGTTATTATGCTTTAGACTGTACTGTAAAGAGGTAATATTTAAACACCTAGATAGCGACAACATCACATATATTGCTCAAATATGTTGCCCAAATTGAGCAGCTTAATCACCTGTAATATTGTATCAAAAACAACGAAGTTACCATAAACACCCAGACTCGAGAAACTGTCCGACCGGAAATCGTACTAGGGACTTCAGAGCGGACGACAACTTGAGAACCAGTGTTTACGTCACTCGTCCACGCATGTCGTGACAATGCGTGGACGATTTTATTTGTTGTGATTTTATGTGTTTACTGCTCAACACGAGGTGCCGTGGCATGCGGGAATTTATTATAAAGTGGACAAGAAAGTTACCATATTATATTTTCTGTCTATAAGTCTGCGGAGGATTTCTAATCAGCCGTACCATGATTATTTTAGGTAAATGCTTATCTTGGTACGTAAAAGTCAGGGTAGCCGGTTGGGGGATTTTTATAGAAGAGGGAGGCAAAAGAGCAGGTGGCACGCGTGATGGTAAATGATTACCGCCGCCCTGAACATCTGCAAATGACATGAGGAATAGCAGATGCGTTGCCGGTCTTTGTGAAAGGTGTGGGCCTCCGGTTACCTACACTCACCAGACGAAACGCAGATCAGAGCAATGTATGTAACACTGTCTTCATGTATGTATGTATATATGTAGGTGCAGTTATTATGCTTTAGACTGTACTGTAAAGAGGTAATATTTAAACACCTAGATAGCGACAACATCACATATATTGCTCAAATATGTTGCCCAAATTGAGCAGCTTAATCACCTGTAATATTGTATCAAAAACAACGAAGTTACCATAAACACCCAGACTCGAGAAACTGTCCGACCGGAAATCGTACTAGGGACTTCAGAGCGGACGACAACTTGAGAACCAGTGTTTACGTCACTCGTCCACGCATGTCGTGACAATGCGTGGACGATTTTATTTGTTGTGATTTTATGTGTTTACTGCTCAACACGAGGTGCCGTGGCATGCGGGAATTTATTATAAAGTGGACAAGAAAGTTACCATATTATATTTTCTGTCTATAAGTCTGCGGAGGATTTCTAATCAGCCGTACCATGATTATTTTAGGTAAATGCTTATCTTGGTACGTAAAAGTCAGGGTAGCCGGTTGGGGGATTTTTATAGAAGAGGGAGGCAAAAGAGCAGGTGGCACGCGTGATGGTAAATGATTACCGCCGCCCTGAACATCTGCAAATGACATGAGGAATAGCAGATGCGTTGCCGGTCTTTGTGAAAGGTGTGGGCCTCCGGTTACCTACACTCACCAGACGAAACGCAGATCAGAGCAATGTATGTAACACTGTCTTCATGTATGTATGTATATATGTAGGTGCAGTTATTATGCTTTAGACTGTACTGTAAAGAGGTAATATTTAAACACCTAGATAGCGACAACATCACATATATTGCTCAAATATGTTGCCCAAATTGAGCAGCTTAATCACCTGTAATATTGTATCAAAAACAACGAAGTTACCATAAACACCCAGACTCGAGAAACTGTCCGACCGGAAATCGTACTAGGGACTTCAGAGCGGACGACAACGAGAACCAGTGTTTACGTCACTCGTCCACGCATGTCGTGACAATGCGTGGACGATTTTATTTGTTGTGATTTTATGTGTTTACTGCTCAACACGAGGTGCCGTGGCATGCGGGAATTTATTATAAAGTGG
The DNA here is from genome assembly GCA_029286605.1 of Sericinus montela. NCBI lineage: Eukaryota > Metazoa > Arthropoda > Insecta > Lepidoptera > Papilionidae > Sericinus > Sericinus montela. The sequence continues at coordinate 15,256 of JAGSMR010000092.1, forward strand.
ACAAGAAAGTTACCATATTATATTTTCTGTCTATAAGTCTGCGGAGGATTTCTAATCAGCCGTACCATGATTATTTTAGGTAAATGCTTATCTTGGTACGTAAAAGTCAGGGTAGCCGGTTGGGGGATTTTTATAGAAGAGGGAGGCAAAAGAGCAGGTGGCACGCGTGATGGTAAATGATTACCGCCGCCCTGAACATCTGCAAATGACATGAGGAATAGCAGATGCGTTGCCGGTCTTTGTGAAAGGTGTGGGCCTCCGGTTACCTACACTCACCAGACGAAACGCAGATCAGAGCAATGTATGTAACACTGTCTTCATGTATGTATGTATATATGTAGGTGCAGTTATTATGCTTTAGACTGTACTGTAAAGAGGTAATATTTAAACACCTAGATAGCGACAACATCACATATATTGCTCAAATATGTTGCCCAAATTGAGCAGCTTAATCACCTGTAATATTGTATCAAAAACAACGAAGTTACCATAAACACCCAGACTCGAGAAACTGTCCGACCGGAAATCGTACTAGGGACTTCAGAGCGGACGACAACGAGAACCAGTGTTTACGTCACTCGTCCACGCATGTCGTGACAATGCGTGGACGATTTTATTTGTTGTGATTTTATGTGTTTACTGCTCAACACGAGGTGCCGTGGCATGCGGGAATTTATTATAAAGTGGACAAGAAAGTTACCATATTATATTTTCTGTCTATAAGTCTGCGGAGGATTTCTAATCAGCCGTACCATGATTATTTTAGGTAAATGCTTATCTTGGTACGTAAAAGTCAGGGTAGCCGGTTGGGGATTTTTATAGAAGAGGGAGGCAAAAGAGCAGGTGGCACGCGTGATGGTAAATGATTACCGCCGCCCTGAACATCTGCAAATGACATGAGGAATAGCAGATGCGTTGCCGGTCTTTGTGAAAGGTGTGGGCCTCCGGTTACCTACACTCACCAGACGAAACGCAGATCAGAGCAATGTATGTAACACTGTCTTCATGTATGTATGTATATATGTAGGTGCAGTTATTATGCTTTAGACTGTACTGTAAAGAGGTAATATTTAAACACCTAGATAGCGACAACATCACATATATTGCTCAAATATGTTGCCCAAATTGAGCAGCTTAATCACCTGTAATATTGTATCAAAAACAACGAAGTTACCATAAACACCCAGACTCGAGAAACTGTCCGACCGGAAATCGTACTAGGGACTTCAGAGCGGACGACAACTTGAGAACCAGTGTTTACGTCACTCGTCCACGCATGTCGTGACAATGCGTGGACGATTTTATTTGTTGTGATTTTATGTGTTTACTGCTCAACACGAGGTGCCGTGGCATGCGGGAATTTATTATAAAGTGGACAAGAAAGTTACCATATTATATTTTCTGTCTATAAGTCTGCGGAGGATTTCTAATCAGCCGTACCATGATTATTTTAGGTAAATGCTTATCTTGGTACGTAAAAGTCAGGGTAGCCGGTTGGGGATTTTTATAGAAGAGGGAGGCAAAAGAGCAGGTGGCACGCGTGATGGTAAATGATTACCGCCGCCCTGAACATCTGCAAATGACATGAGGAATAGCAGATGCGTTGCCGGTCTTTGTGAAAGGTGTGGGCCTCCGGTTACCTACACTCACCAGACGAAACGCAGATCAGAGCAATGTATGTAACACTGTCTTCATGTATGTATGTATATATGTAGGTGCAGTTATTATGCTTTAGACTGTACTGTAAAGAGGTAATATTTAAACACCTAGATAGCGACAACATCACATATATTGCTCAAATATGTTGCCCAAATTGAGCAGCTTAATCACCTGTAATATTGTATCAAAAACAACGAAGTTACCATAAACACCCAGACTCGAGAAACTGTCCGACCGGAAATCGTACTAGGGACTTCAGAGCGGACGACAACTTGAGAACCAGTGTTTACGTCACTCGTCCACGCATGTCGTGACAATGCGTGGACGATTTTATTTGTTGTGATTTTATGTGTTTACTGCTCAACACGAGGTGCCGTGGCATGCGGGAATTTATTATAAAGTGGACAAGAAAGTTACCATATTATATTTTCTGTCTATAAGTCTGCGGAGGATTTCTAATCAGCCGTACCATGATTATTTTAGGTAAATGCTTATCTTGGTACGTAAAAGTCAGGGTAGCCGGTTGGGGATTTTTATAGAAGAGGGAGGCAAAAGAGCAGGTGGCACGCGTGATGGTAAATGATTACCGCCGCCCTGAACATCTGCAAATGACATGAGGAATAGCAGATGCGTTGCCGGTCTTTGTGAAAGGTGTGGGCCTCCGGTTACCTACACTCACCAGACGAAACGCAGATCAGAGCAATGTATGTAACACTGTCTTCATGTATGTATGTATATATGTAGGTGCAGTTATTATGCTTTAGACTGTACTGTAAAGAGGTAATATTTAAACACCTAGATAGCGACAACATCACATATATTGCTCAAATATGTTGCCCAAATTGAGCAGCTTAATCACCTGTAATATTGTATCAAAAACAACGAAGTTACCATAAACACCCAGACTCGAGAAACTGTCCGACCGGAAATCGTACTAGGGACTTCAGAGCGGACGACAACTTGAGAACCAGTGTTTACGTCACTCGTCCACGCATGTCGTGACAATGCGTGGACGATTTTATTTGTTGTGATTTTATGTGTTTACTGCTCAACACGAGGTGCCGTGGCATGCGGGAATTTATTATAAAGTGGACAAGAAAGTTACCATATTATATTTTCTGTCTATAAGTCTGCGGAGGATTTCTAATCAGCCGTACCATGATTATTTTAGGTAAATGCTTATCTTGGTACGTAAAAGTCAGGGTAGCCGGTTGGGGATTTTTATAGAAGAGGGAGGCAAAAGAGCAGGTGGCACGCGTGATGGTAAATGATTACCGCCGCCCCTGAACATCTGCAAATGACATGAGGAATAGCAGATGCGTTGCCGGTCTTTGTGAAAGGTGTGGGCCTCCGGTTACCTACACTCACCAGACGAAGCGCAGAGGTTTGTTAAACTTCTACTTCAAGCCGATATTCTGTGAGGTTGTGGTACTTCCCCGGTCGAGCCGGCCCCTGCATGCAACAACAAATGCTGATGCGTGGCTCTACCACACAGAGTCAGAAGACCCAAGTTCGACCAGGTAGTAGGCTCTTATCTACGATTTATGAATGGTTGGCTTGGACTTAAACACGGCGACCGGCTCACAACCCGTCACGTTGTCCCTAAAATATGTCTTCGGTGGTAGGTGGATCGAAAGGACTTAATTGTCTGACTTAAACCTCTGTCTACTTCAGTATTGGGAATATTTTTTTATATATAATGCGTTAGTCAGATCCCACTTACAGTATTTAATCGAAGTTTGGGGAAATGCGGCACCTCCTATTTTAAAAATCTTGCAAATATCACAAAACAAAGTAGTCAAAAACTTATTCAAATGTAATACAAGAATGAACACACGTGCACTTTACAAGAATGCAAACATTTATAACCTTTATTAACATTATTAACTTTATGTATATACAACATGCATCTTAATAAAAAAAATTCTAACTAATGAAATACATTCGCAAATAGTACTCAGTAAAAGAATATTTCATTATAACCTAAGAAATAAGATAAAAATTGAAGTCCGAAAACACAGAACTGGGTATGGTAAAAAGAGTATACTGTCTGAGGGAGCGCAACTCTTCAATAATTTGCCTAATGAGATTAAGGATTGTGTGTCTATCAATGTTTTCAAAGAGAAACTTAAAATGTATATATCCAAAGATATTTATTAAGCATCTGTTCGAATCCAGCTAGTTAAACCATATCATATTATAAATTTCTGTAATCTCATTGTAAGTGAACCTATGTTCTTTATGAGTAATAAATTATCTTTAAGCCCATATAAATTTAGACATTGTTTTCAATTATTATCAATGAAATGAATAAATTGAATAAAATTTAAAATGGATAAACTCTCATCCTAAACTGCAGTCTTTATCTTTGGAAGCTTCAAGTTTTGAGTTGTCTGAGTCCCTCCTCCTAAATAATTCCCCTCAGAATTGGGGAGGGGTGGTGGGCCTCCGGTTACCTACACTCACCAGACGAAACGCAGATCAGAGCAATGTATGTAACACTGTCTTCATGTATGTATGTATATATGTAGGTGCAGTTATTATGCTTTAGACTGTACTGTAAAGAGGTAATATTTAAACACCTAGATAGCGACAACATCACATATATTGCTCAAATATGTTGCCCAAATTGAGCAGCTTAATCACCTGTAATATTGTATCAAAACAACGAAGTTACCATAAACACCCAGACTCGAGAAACTGTCCGACCGGAAATCGTACTAGGGACTTCAGAGCGGACGACAACTTGAGAACCAGTGTTTACGTCACTCGTCCACGCATGTCGTGACAATGCGTGGACGATTTTATTTGTTGTGATTTTATGTGTTTACTGCTCAACACGAGGTGCCGTGGCATGCGGGAATTTATTATAAAGTGGACAAGAAAGTTACCATATTATATTTTCTGTCTATAAGTCTGCGGAGGATTTCTAATCAGCCGTACCATGATTATTTTAGGTAAATGCTTATCTTGGTACGTAAAAGTCAGGGTAGCCGGTTGGGGGATTTTTATAGAAGAGGGAGGCAAAAGAGCAGGTGGCACGCGTGATGGTAAATGATTACCGCCGCCCCTGAACATCTGCAAATGACATGAGGAATAGCAGATGCGTTGCCGGTCTTTGTGAAAGGTGTGGGCCTCCGGTTACCTACACTCACCAGACGAAGCGCAGAGGTTTGTTAAACTTCTACTTCAAGCCGATATTCTGTGAGGTTGTGGTACTTCCCCGGTCGAGCCGGCCCCTGCATGCAACAACAAATGCTGATGCGTGGCTCTACCACACAGAGTCAGAAGACCCAAGTTCGACCAGGTAGTAGGCTCTTATCTACGATTTATGAATGGTTGGCTTGGACTTAAACACGGCGACCGGCTCACAACCCGTCACGTTGTCCCTAAAATATGTCTTCGGTGGTAGGTGGATCGAAAGGACTTAATTGTCTGACTTAAACCTCTGTCTACTTCAGTATTGGGAATATTTTTTTTATATATAATGCGTTAGTCAGATCCCACTTACAGTATTTAATCGAAGTTTAGGGAAATGCGGCACCTCCTATTTTAAAAATCTTGCAAATATCACAAAACAAAGTAGTCAAAAACTTATTCAAATGTAATACAAGAATGAACACACGTGCACTTTACAAGAATGCAAACATTTATAACCTTTATTAACATTATTAACTTTATGTATATACAACATGCATCTTAATAAAAAAAATTCTAACTAATGAAATACATTCGCAAATAGTACTCAGTAAAAGAATATTTCATTATAACCTAAGAAATAAGATAAAAATTGAAGTCCGAAAACACAGAACTGGGTATGGTAAAAAAGAGTATACTGTCTGAGGGAGCGCAACTCTTCAATAATTTGCCTAATGAGATTAAGGATTGTGTGTCTATCAATGTTTTCAAAGAGAAACTTAAAATGTATATATCCAAAGATATTTATTAAGCATCTGTTCGAATCCAGCTAGTTAAACCATATCATATTATAAATTTCTGTAATCTCATTGTAAGTGAACCTATGTTCTTTATGAGTAATAAATTATCTTTAAGCCCATATAAATTTAGACATTGTTTTTCAATTATTATCAATGAAATGAATAAATTGAATAAAATTTAAAATGGATAAACTCTCATCCTAAACTGCAGTCTTTATCTTTGGAAGCTTCAAGTTTTGGAGTTGTCTGAGTCCCTCCTCCTAAATAATTCCCCTCAGAATTGGGGAGGGGTGGTGGGCCTCCGGTTACCTACACTCACCAGACGAAACGCAGATCAGAGCAATGTATGTAACACTGTCTTCATGTATGTATGTATATATGTAGGTGCAGTTATTATGCTTTAGACTGTACTGTAAAGAGGTAATATTTAAACACCTAGATAGCGACAACATCACATATATTGCTCAAATATGTTGCCCAAATTGAGCAGCTTAATCACCTGTAATATTGTATCAAAAACAACGAAGTTACCATAAACACCCAGACTCGAGAAACTGTCCGACCGGAAATCGTACTAGGGACTTCAGAGCGGACGACAACTTGAGAACCAGTGTTTACGTCACTCGTCCACGCATGTCGTGACAATGCGTGGACGATTTTATTTGTTGTGATTTTATGTGTTTACTGCTCAACACGAGGTGCCGTGGCATGCGGGAATTTATTATAAAGTGGACAAGAAAGTTACCATATTATATTTTCTGTCTATAAGTCTGCGGAGGATTTCTAATCAGCCGTACCATGATTATTTTAGGTAAATGCTTATCTTGGTACGTAAAAGTCAGGGTAGCCGGTTGGGGATTTTTATAGAAGAGGGAGGCAAAAGAGCAGGTGGCACGCGTGATGGTAAATGATTACCGCCGCCCTGAACATCTGCAAATGACATGAGGAATAGCAGATGCGTTGCCGGTCTTTGTGAAAGGTGTGGGCCTCCGGTTACCTACACTCACCAGACGAAACGCAGATCAGAGCAATGTATGTAACACTGTCTTCATGTATGTATGTATATATGTAGGTGCAGTTATTATGCTTTAGACTGTACTGTAAAGAGGTAATATTTAAACACCTAGATAGCGACAACATCACATATATTGCTCAAATATGTTGCCCAAATTGAGCAGCTTAATCACCTGTAATATTGTATCAAAAACAACGAAGTTACCATAAACACCCAGACTCGAGAAACTGTCCGACCGGAAATCGTACTAGGGACTTCAGAGCGGACGACAACTTGAGAACCAGTGTTTACGTCACTCGTCCACGCATGTCGTGACAATGCGTGGACGATTTTATTTGTTGTGATTTTATGTGTTTACTGCTCAACACGAGGTGCCGTGGCATGCGGGAATTTATTATAAAGTGGACAAGAAAGTTACCATATTATATTTTCTGTCTATAAGTCTGCGGAGGATTTCTAATCAGCCGTACCATGATTATTTTAGGTAAATGCTTATCTTGGTACGTAAAAGTCAGGGTAGCCGGTTGGGGATTTTTATAGAAGAGGGAGGCAAAAGAGCAGGTGGCACGCGTGATGGTAAATGATTACCGCCGCCCCTGAACATCTGCAAATGACATGAGGAATAGCAGATGCGTTGCCGGTCTTTGTGAAAGGTGTGGGCCTCCGGTTACCTACACTCACCAGACGAAGCGCAGAGGTTTGTTAAACTTCTACTTCAAGCCGATATTCTGTGAGGTTGTGGTACTTCCCCGGTCGAGCCGGCCCCTGCATGCAACAACAAATGCTGATGCGTGGCTCTACCACACAGAGTCAGAAGACCCAAGTTCGACCAGGTAGTAGGCTCTTATCTACGATTTATGAATGGTTGGCTTGGACTTAAACACGGCGACCGGCTCACAACCCGTCACGTTGTCCCTAAAATATGTCTTCGGTGGTAGGTGGATCGAAAGGACTTAATTGTCTGACTTAAACCTCTGTCTACTTCAGTATTGGGAATATTTTTTTATATATAATGCGTTAGTCAGATCCCACTTACAGTATTTAATCGAAGTTTGGGGAAATGCGGCACCTCCTATTTTAAAAATCTTGCAAATATCACAAAACAAAGTAGTCAAAAACTTATTCAAATGTAATACAAGAATGAACACACGTGCACTTTACAAGAATGCAAACATTTATAACCTTTATTAACATTGTTAACTTTATGTATATACAACATGCATCTTAATAAAAAAAATTCTAACTAATGAAATACATTCGCAAATAGTACTCAGTAAAAGAATATTTCATTATAACCTAAGAAATAAGATAAAAATTGAAGTCCGAAAACACAGAACTGGGTATGGTAAAAGAGTATACTGTCTGAGGGAGCGCAACTCTTCAATAATTTGCCTAATGAGATTAAGGATTGTGTGTCTATCAATGTTTTCAAAGAGAAACTTAAAATGTATATATCCAAAGATATTTATTAAGCATCTGTTCGAATCCAGCTAGTTAAACCATATCATATTATAAATTTCTGTAATCTCATTGTAAGTGAACCTATGTTCTTTATGAGTAATAAATTATCTTTAAGCCCATATAAATTTAGACATTGTTTTTCAATTATTATCAATGAAATGAATAAATTGAATAAAATTTAAAATGGATAAACTCTCATCTAAACTGCAGTCTTTATCTTTGGAAGCTTCAAGTTTTGGAGTTGTCTGAGTCCCTCCTCCTAAATAATTCCCCTCAGAATTGGGGAGGGGTGGTGGGCCTCCGGTTACCTACACTCACCAGACGAAACGCAGATCAGAGCAATGTATGTAACACTGTCTTCATGTATGTATGTATATATGTAGGTGCAGTTATTATGCTTTAGACTGTACTGTAAAGAGGTAATATTTAAACACCTAGATAGCGACAACATCACATATATTGCTCAAATATGTTGCCCAAATTGAGCAGCTTAATCACCTGTAATATTGTATCAAAAACAACGAAGTTACCATAAACACCCAGACTCGAGAAACTGTCCGACCGGAAATCGTACTAGGGACTTCAGAGCGGACGACAACTTGAGAACCAGTGTTTACGTCACTCGTCCACGCATGTCGTGACAATGCGTGGACGATTTTATTTGTTGTGATTTTATGTGTTTACTGCTCAACACGAGGTGCCGTGGCATGCGGGAATTTATTATAAAGTGGACAAGAAAGTTACCATATTATATTTTCTGTCTATAAGTCTGCGGAGGATTTCTAATCAGCCGTACCATGATTATTTTAGGTAAATGCTTATCTTGGTACGTAAAAGTCAGGGTAGCCGGTTGGGGATTTTTATAGAAGAGGGAGGCAAAAGAGCAGGTGGCACGCGTGATGGTAAATGATTACCGCCGCCCTGAACATCTGCAAATGACATGAGGAATAGCAGATGCGTTGCCGGTCTTTGTGAAAGGTGTGGGCCTCCGGTTACCTACACTCACCAGACGAAACGCAGATCAGAGCAATGTATGTAACACTGTCTTCATGTATGTATGTATATATGTAGGTGCAGTTATTATGCTTTAGACTGTACTGTAAAGAGGTAATATTTAAACACCTAGATAGCGACAACATCACATATATTGCTCAAATATGTTGCCCAAATTGAGCAGCTTAATCACCTGTAATATTGTATCAAAAACAACGAAGTTACCATAAACACCCAGACTCGAGAAACTGTCCGACCGGAAATCGTACTAGGGACTTCAGAGCGGACGACAACTTGAGAACCAGTGTTTACGTCACTCGTCCACGCATGTCGTGACAATGCGTGGACGATTTTATTTGTTGTGATTTTATGTGTTTACTGCTCAACACGAGGTGCCGTGGCATGCGGGAATTTATTATAAAGTGGACAAGAAAGTTACCATATTATATTTTCTGTCTATAAGTCTGCGGAGGATTTCTAATCAGCCGTACCATGATTATTTTAGGTAAATGCTTATCTTGGTACGTAAAAGTCAGGGTAGCCGGTTGGGGATTTTTATAGAAGAGGGAGGCAAAAGAGCAGGTGGCACGCGTGATGGTAAATGATTACCGCCGCCCTGAACATCTGCAAATGACATGAGGAATAGCAGATGCGTTGCCGGTCTTTGTGAAAGGTGTGGGCCTCCGGTTACCTACACTCACCAGACGAAACGCAGATCAGAGCAATGTATGTAACACTGTCTTCATGTATGTATGTATATATGTAGGTGCAGTTATTATGCTTTAGACTGTACTGTAAAGAGGTAATATTTAAACACCTAGATAGCGACAACATCACATATATTGCTCAAATATGTTGCCCAAATTGAGCAGCTTAATCACCTGTAATATTGTATCAAAAACAACGAAGTTACCATAAACACCCAGACTCGAGAAACTGTCCGACCGGAAATCGTACTAGGGACTTCAGAGCGGACGACAACTTGAGAACCAGTGTTTACGTCACTCGTCCACGCATGTCGTGACAATGCGTGGACGATTTTATTTGTTGTGATTTTATGTGTTTACTGCTCAACACGAGGTGCCGTGGCATGCGGGAATTTATTATAAAGTGGACAAGAAAGTTACCATATTATATTTTCTGTCTATAAGTCTGCGGAGGATTTCTAATCAGCCGTACCATGATTATTTTAGGTAAATGCTTATCTTGGTACGTAAAAGTCAGGGTAGCCGGTTGGGGATTTTTATAGAAGAGGAGGCAAAAGAGCAGGTGGCACGCGTGATGGTAAATGATTACCGCCGCCCTGAACATCTGCAAATGACATGAGGAATAGCAGATGCGTTGCCGGTCTTTGTGAAAGGTGTGGGCCTCCGGTTACCTACACTCACCAGACGAAACGCAGATCAGAGCAATGTATGTAACACTGTCTTCATGTATGTATGTATATATGTAGGTGCAGTTATTATGCTTTAGACTGTACTGTAAAGAGGTAATATTTAAACACCTAGATAGCGACAACATCACATATATTGCTCAAATATGTTGCCCAAATTGAGCAGCTTAATCACCTGTAATATTGTATCAAAAACAACGAAGTTACCATATTATATTTTCTGTCTATAAGTCTGCGGAGGATTTCTAATCAGCCGTACCATGATTATTTTAGGTAAATGCTTATCTTGGTACGTAAAAGTCAGGGTAGCCGGTTGGGGATTTTTATAGAAGAGGAGGCAAAAGAGCAGGTGGCACGCGTGATGGTAAATGATTACCGCCGCCCTGAACATCTGCAAATGACATGAGGAATAGCAGATGCGTTGCCGGTCTTTGTGAAAGGTGTGGGCCTCCGGTTACCTACACTCACCAGACGAAACGCAGATCAGAGCAATGTATGTAACACTGTCTTCATGTATGTATGTATATATGTAGGTGCAGTTATTATGCTTTAGACTGTACTGTAAAGAGGTAATATTTAAACACCTAGATAGCGACAACATCACATATATTGCTCAAATATGTTGCCCAAATTGAGCAGCTTAATCACCTGTAATATTGTATCAAAAACAACGAAGTTACCATATTATATTTTCTGTCTATAAGTCTGCGGAGGATTTCTAATCAGCCGTACCATGATTATTTTAGGTAAATGCTTATCTTGGTACGTAAAAGTCAGGGTAGCCGGTTGGGGATTTTTATAGAAGAGGAGGCAAAAGAGCAGGTGGCACGCGTGATGGTAAATGATTACCGCCGCCCTGAACATCTGCAAATGACATGAGGAATAGCAGATGCGTTGCCGGTCTTTGTGAAAGGTGTGGGCCTCCGGTTACCTACACTCACCAGACGAAACGCAGATCAGAGCAATGTATGTAACACTGTCTTCATGTATGTATGTATATATGTAGGTGCAGTTATTATGCTTTAGACTGTACTGTAAAGAGGTAATATTTAAACACCTAGATAGCGACAACATCACATATATTGCTCAAATATGTTGCCCAAATTGAGCAGCTTAATCACCTGTAATATTGTATCAAAAACAACGAAGTTACCATATTATATTTTCTGTCTATAAGTCTGCGGAGGATTTCTAATCAGCCGTACCATGATTATTTTAGGTAAATGCTTATCTTGGTACGTAAAAGTCAGGGTAGCCGGTTGGGGATTTTTATAGAAGAGGAGGCAAAAGAGCAGGTGGCACGCGTGATGGTAAATGATTACCGCCGCCCTGAACATCTGCAAATGACATGAGGAATAGCAGATGCGTTGCCGGTCTTTGTGAAAGGTGTGGGCCTCCGGTTACCTACACTCACCAGACGAAACGCAGATCAGAGCAATGTATGTAACACTGTCTTCATGTATGTATGTATATATGTAGGTGCAGTTATTATGCTTTAGACTGTACTGTAAAGAGGTAATATTTAAACACCTAGATAGCGACAACATCACATATATTGCTCAAATATGTTGCCCAAATTGAGCAGCTTAATCACCTGTAATATTGTATCAAAAACAACGAAGTTACCATAAACACCCAGACTCGAGAAACTGTCCGACCGGAAATCGTACTAGGGACTTCAGAGCGGACGACAACTTGAGAACCAGTGTTTACGTCACTCGTCCACGCATGTCGTGACAATGCGTGGACGATTTTATTTGTTGTGATTTTATGTGTTTACTGCTCAACACGAGGTGCCGTGGCATGCGGGAATTTATTATAAAGTGGACAAGAAAGTTACCATATTATATTTTCTGTCTATAAGTCTGCGGAGGATTTCTAATCAGCCGTACCATGATTATTTTAGGTAAATGCTTATCTTGGTACGTAAAAGTCAGGGTAGCCGGTTGGGGATTTTTATAGAAGAGGGAGGCAAAAGAGCAGGTGGCACGCGTGATGGTAAATGATTACCGCCGCCCTGAACATCTGCAAATGACATGAGGAATAGCAGATGCGTTGCCGGTCTTTGTGAAAGGTGTGGGCCTCCGGTTACCTACACTCACCAGACGAAACGCAGATCAGAGCAATGTATGTAACACTGTCTTCATGTATGTATGTATATATGTAGGTGCAGTTATTATGCTTTAGACTGTACTGTAAAGAGGTAATATTTAAACACCTAGATAGCGACAACATCACATATATTGCTCAAATATGTTGCCCAAATTGAGCAGCTTAATCACCTGTAATATTGTATCAAAAACAACGAAGTTACCATAAACACCCAGACTCGAGAAACTGTCCGACCGGAAATCGTACTAGGGACTTCAGAGCGGACGACAACTTGAGAACCAGTGTTTACGTCACTCGTCCACGCATGTCGTGACAATGCGTGGACGATTTTATTGTTGTGATTTTATGTGTTTACTGCTCAACACGAGGTGCCGTGGCATGCGGGAATTTATTATAAAGTGGACAAGAAAGTTACCATATTATATTTTCTGTCTATAAGTCTGCGGAGGATTTCTAATCAGCCGTACCATGATTATTTTAGGTAAATGCTTATCTTGGTACGTAAAAGTCAGGGTAGCCGGTTGGGGATTTTTATAGAAGAGGGAGGCAAAAGAGCAGGTGGCACGCGTGATGGTAAATGATTACCGCCGCCCTGAACATCTACAAATGACATGAGGAATAGCAGATGCGTTGCCAGTCTTTGTGAAAGGTGTGGGCCTCCGGTTACCTACACTCACCAGACGAAACGCAGATCAGAGCAATGTATGTAACACTGTCTTCATGTATGTATGTATATATGTAGGTGCAGTTATTATGCTTTAGACTGTACTGTAAAGAGGTAATATTTAAACACCTAGATAGCGACAACATCACATATATTGCTCAAATATGTTGCCCAAATTGAGCAGCTTAATCACCTGTAATATTGTATCAAAAACAACGAAGTTACCATAAACACCCAGACTCGAGAAACTGTCCGACCGGAAATCGTACTAGGGACTTCAGAGCGGACGACAACTTGAGAACCAGTGTTTACGTCACTCGTCCACGCATGTCGTGACAATGCGTGGACGATTTTATTGTTGTGATTTTATGTGTTTACTGCTCAACACGAGGTGCCGTGGCATGCGGGAATTTATTATAAAGTGGACAAGAAAGTTACCATATTATATTTTCTGTCTATAAGTCTGCGGAGGATTTCTAATCAGCCGTACCATGATTATTTTAGGTAAATGCTTATCTTGGTACGTAAAAGTCAGGGTAGCCGGTTGGGGATTTTTATAGAAGAGGGAGGCAAAAGAGCAGGTGGCACGCGTGATGGTAAATGATTACCGCCGCCCTGAACATCTACAAATGACATGAGGAATAGCAGATGCGTTGCCAGTCTTTGTGAAAGGTGTGGGCCTCCGGTTACCTACACTCACCAGACGAAACGCAGATCAGAGCAATGTATGTAACACTGTCTTCATGTATGTATGTATATATGTAGGTGCAGTTATTATGCTTTAGACTGTACTGTAAAGAGGTAATATTTAAACACCTAGATAGCGACAACATCACATATATTGCTCAAATATGTTGCCCAAATTGAGCAGCTTAATCACCTGTAATATTGTATCAAAAACAACGAAGTTACCATAAACACCCAGACTCGAGAAACTGTCCGACCGGAAATCGTACTAGGGACTTCAGAGCGGACGACAACTTGAGAACCAGTGTTTACGTCACTCGTCCACGCATGTCGTGACAATGCGTGGACGATTTTATTGTTGTGATTTTATGTGTTTACTGCTCAACACGAGGTGCCGTGGCATGCGGGAATTTATTATAAAGTGGACAAGAAAGTTACCATATTATATTTTCTGTCTATAAGTCTGCGGAGGATTTCTAATCAGCCGTACCATGATTATTTTAGGTAAATGCTTATCTTGGTACGTAAAAGTCAGGGTAGCCGGTTGGGGATTTTTATAGAAGAGGGAGGCAAAAGAGCAGGTGGCACGCGTGATGGTAAATGATTACCGCCGCCCTGAACATCTACAAATGACATGAGGAATAGCAGATGCGTTGCCAGTCTTTGTGAAAGGTGTGGGCCTCCGGTTACCTACACTCACCAGACGAAACGCAGATCAGAGCAATGTATGTAACACTGTCTTCATGTATGTATGTATATATGTAGGTGCAGTTATTATGCTTTAGACTGTACTGTAAAGAGGTAATATTTAAACACCTAGATAGCGACAACATCACATATATTGCTCAAATATGTTGCCCAAATTGAGCAGCTTAATCACCTGTAATATTGTATCAAAAACAACGAAGTTACCATAAACACCCAGACTCGAGAAACTGTCCGACCGGAAATCGTACTAGGGACTTCAGAGCGGACGACAACTTGAGAACCAGTGTTTACGTCACTCGTCCACGCATGTCGTGACAATGCGTGGACGATTTTATTGTTGTGATTTTATGTGTTTACTGCTCAACACGAGGTGCCGTGGCATGCGGGAATTTATTATAAAGTGGACAAGAAAGTTACCATATTATATTTTCTGTCTATAAGTCTGCGGAGGATTTCTAATCAGCCGTACCATGATTATTTTAGGTAAATGCTTATCTTGGTACGTAAAAGTCAGGGTAGCCGGTTGGGGATTTTTATAGAAGAGGGAGGCAAAAGAGCAGGTGGCACGCGTGATGGTAAATGATTACCGCCGCCCTGAACATCTACAAATGACATGAGGAATAGCAGATGCGTTGCCAGTCTTTGTGAAAGGTGTGGGCCTCCGGTTACCTACACTCACCAGACGAAACGCAGATCAGAGCAATGTATGTAACACTGTCTTCATGTATGTATGTATATATGTATATATATATATATATATATATATATATATATATATATATATATATATATATATATATATATATATATATATATATATATATATATATATATATATATATATATATATATATATATATATATATATATATATATATATATATATATATATATATATATATATATATATATATATATATATATATATATATATATATATATATATATATATATATATATATATATATATATATATATATATATATATATATATATATATATATATATATATATATATATATATATATATATATATATATATATATATATATATATATATATATATATATATATATATATATATATATATATATATATATATATATATATATATATATATATATATATATATATATATATATATATATATATATATATATATATATATATATATATATATATATATATATATATATATATATATATATATATATATATATATATATATATATATATATATATATATATATATATATATATATATATATATATATATATATATATATATATATATATATATATATATATATATATATATATATATATATATATATATATATATATATATATATATATATATATATATATATATATATATATATATATATATATATATATATATATATATATATATATATATATATATATATATATATATATATATATATATATATATATATATATATATATATATATATATATATATATATATATATATATATATATATATATATATATATATATATATATATATATATATATATATATATATATATATATATATATATATATATATATATATATATATATATATATATATATATATATATATATATATATATATATATATATATATATATATATATATATATATATATATATATATATATATATATATATATATATATATATATATATATATATATATATATATGTCTGGCGCTGCGTTCGCCAATCGGCTCGCTTGGCGTGGCGATTACGGCAAACCCTCCGTTACGGAAGAGGCCAATGGAATGAGACTCTTACAGGACGCCATGTCACCCATCCCCACTATAATTGGTACCCGGGGCCTCTCACTCTCCCCTCGTCTCTCGCCTAGCTCTCGCTTTCGTTCACAGGTGTCGAGTGTGTCACGACTTTGTTTTCACCTGCGGGCTTTTTGTTTTTACCCTCGCAGGTGATCTACAGGTGAAACTGTAAAGGCCTCCGAGCCAACAGTATCCCGTGTATGGTTTTAATGTTATGTATGTTCAATAGTGGTAGAACCACGCATCAGCTTTTGTTGTTGCTTGAATGGGCCGGCTCGACCGGGGTAGTACCACGACCTCACAGAATACTGGCGTGAAGTAGAAATCAAACAACCCCCCCCAATTCGGGGGGGAGGGCACTCTAAGGCCGGCAACGCATCTGCTATTCCTCCGATATTGCAGATGTTCATGGGCGGCGGTAATCACTTACCATCACGTGAGCCACCTGCTCGTTTGCCTCCCATCTCTACAAAATGATCCGAGTGTGACACTGAGACGCTACAGTGGCCTCAGAAAACCAGCGGGCGTAAAACATTTTACTCCACGGATATCAAAAGAAAAAGTGGTTTGGTGGTCGGAATTTCGAGTCAAGAGACTGGAGTTCGATCCCCAAGTGGCAGTCTCGAACCAATGGGTTTTCAAAAACTTATTCAAATGTAATACAAGAATGAACACACGTGCACTTTACAAGAATGCAAACATTTATAACCTTTATTAACATTATTAACTTTATGTATATACAACATGCATCTTAATAAAAAATTTAACTAATGAAATACATTCGCAAATAGTACTCAGTAAAAGAAT
>JAGSMR010000092.1:40000-107500 GCA_029286605.1 Sericinus montela
CCCGAGTTCGATCCCCAGGTGGCAGGCTCGTACCAATGGGTTTTTCAATAACTTATGTACGAATTATATCGTTGGCTTGGACGACTGGCTCACCACCTGTCAAATTGTCCCGAAAATATCTTCGGTGGAAGGTGGGTCGAAGGGACTTAATTGTCTAGACTAGATCTCTGTCTACCCCTGTATTGGGAATCGCGTGAAGATATTTATTTATTTATTTATGATATTGTATGGTAAAGGAAACCAGCTCACCGGCGAGGTGCAACTCCAGCACACGCTAAAACTCGGCGCCCTGGCAGGAGTGCGCGCTTCGGTGCTGGCTGCGCGCGCCAGCATCGGTGGCTGAAGCCGGAACGGCGGTGGCAACGAAGTTATGTAGTTCTCTATTCGACCGCATATCGCCCTGGGGGGGGGGGGGGGGACAACGTTAGCATGAGACGGTTGTCTCTGTTTGTATTTAGACGAGTCCTCCTACCCGCTGAGAGCTGAGTCAGCAGACCCGAGGGTGTTGAAAGACCAACGGTTTAAGATCATCGCCGCATGCACAAAATCGTCGCAAAAAAACCTTACCAACAGTACCACAATCATACATATAGAACTCTGGAGGAGTGAGGTACACACTGGTCTTCATGGTGTCGCCGTCTCTAAGGACCCGGGTTCGATTCCTGGTGGTGTCAATGAGGAGGATACTTTTTCTACCTTTCCCCGGGCCTGGGTGTTTGTGGCGCCTTCGTTGTTTCCGATACAGTAACAAAACTGCTTTAGCTGCTTACATTGGTACCAGAGCAATGTATGTGATATTGTCCCTATCTAGGTATGCATTGATATTTAAATATTTTTAAAAAATAATAATAAAATCATATGATCCGATATATTGTTCCTGTTAAATTCAGCACTTGTAATTATTAAAATTAAGTCTTTTAACCCACCTTTCACCGAAACCTAATTGGGAAAAGATTATTTTAGAAATAGAAAATTGTTAAGAAGTCACGATAGCCGAGTGGTTGAGTGGTCGGAATTTCGAATCAAGAGACCCGAGTTCGATCGAACGAGCAGGCTGGTAACAATGGGTTTTTCAAAAACTTATGTACGAATTATATCGTTGGCTTGGACATAAAGACAGCGACGGGCTCACCATCTGTGACATTGTCCCGAAAATATCTTCGGTGGAAGGTGGGCCGAAGGGACTTAATTGTCTAGACTAGACCTCTGTCTACCCCTGTAATGGGAATTGCGTCAAGATATTTATTTTGTTTTATGTACGAATTATATTGTTGGCTTGGACATAAAGACGGCGACGGGCTCACCATCTGTGACATTGTCCCGAAAATATCTTCGGTGGAAGGTGGGTTGAAGGGACTTAATTTTCAATACTAGACCTCTGTCTACCCCTGTAATGGGAATTGCGTCAAGATATTTATTTTATTTTATGTACGAATTATATCGTTGGCTTGGACATAAAGACAGCGACGGTCTCACCATCTGTGACATTGTCCCGAAAATATCTTCGGTGGAAGGTGGGCCGAAGGGACTTAATTGTCTAGACTAGACCTCTGTCTACCCCTCTAATGGGAATTGCGTCAAGATATTTATTTTATTTTATGTACGAATTATATTGTTGGCTTGGACATAAAGACAGCGACGGGCTCACCATCTGTGACATTGTCCCGAAAATATCTTCGGTGGAAGGTGGGTTGAAGGGACTTAATTGTCTAGACTAGACCTCTGTCTACCCCTGTAATGGGAATTGCGTCAAGATATTTATTTTATTTTATGTACGAATTATATTGTTGGCTTGGACATAAAGACAGCGACGGGCTCACCATCTGTGACATTGTCCCGAAAATATCTTCGGTGGAAGGTGGGCCGAAGGGACTTAATTTTCAATACTAGACCTCTGTCTACCCCTGTAATGGGAATTGCGTCAAGATATTTATTTTATTTTATGTACGAATTATATTGTTGGCTTGGACATAAAGACAGCGACGGGCTCACCATCTGTGACATTGTCCCGAAAATATCTTCGGTGGAAGGTGGGTTGAAGGGACTTAATTGTCTAGACTAGACCTCTGTCTACCCCTGTAATGGGAATTGCGTCAAGATATTTATTTTATTTTATGTACGAATTATATTGTTGGCTTGGACATAAAGACAGCGACGGGCTCACCATCTGTGACATTGTCCCGAAAATATCTTCGGTGGAAGGTGGGTTGAAGGGACTTAATTTTCAATACTAGACCTCTGTCTACCCCTGTAATGGGAATTGCGTCAAGATATTTATTTTATTTTATGTACGAATTATATTGTTGGCTTGGACATAAAGACAGCGACGGGCTCACCATCTGTGACATTGTCCCGAAAATATCTTCGGTGGAAGGTGGGTTGAAGGGACTTAATTTTCAATACTAGACCTCTGTCTACCCCTGTAATGGGAATTGCGTCAAGATATTTATTTTATTTTATGTACGAATTATATCGTTGGCTTGGACATAAAGACAGCGACGGTCTCACCATCTGTGACATTGTCCCGAAAATATCTTCGGTGGAAGGTGGGCCGAAGGGACTTAATTGTCTAGACTAGACCTCTGTCTACCCCTGTAATGGGAATTGCGTCAAGATATTTATTTTGTTTTATGTACGAATTATATTGTTGGCTTGGACATAAAGACGGCGACGGGCTCACCATCTGTGACATTGTCCCGAAAATATCTTCGGTGGAAGGTGGGTTGAAGGGACTTAATTGTCTAGACTAGACCTCTGTCTACCCCTCTAATGGGAATTGCGTCAAGATATTTATTTTATTTTATGTACGAATTATATTGTTGGCTTGGACATAAAGACGGCGACGGGCTAGCCACCTGTCACGTAGTCCCGAACATATCTTCGGTGGAAGGTGGGTTGAAGGGACTTAATTGTCAAGACTAGACCTCTGTCTATCCCTGTATTGGGAATTGTGTGAAGATTTTTTTGTTAACAATTCACTTTCGGTCGGGATCTTCATTTAAGCTACTGAAGTGAAGACCCCGACTACTAGAGTCCAAAGCAGAAGAGCTAACGCCATACGACAAAAAAAAACTATATTATTAATATGCCAATATCTTGCCATAAACACATAACACTGGTGAGAAAATTTCTATCTTACACAACTCGTTTTATAGCTTCTAGAAAATGATGAGTGCGTTGACAATAATACACGCCGACCACATAATCTGTCTATTTAAGCTATAAATATAAATGAATTACAATCGACTCCCACCTAGAAGTGCACTTATTCTCAATGTATGTTTAGCGTAAAGTGTAACGTTGACGCAACAGCAACAACATTTTGCCGGGGAAAGTCATCGTTTTCGCGCGCTTTTTCTTGAGCGCCATTTTTTTTTAATTTACTTTTAATTTTTTTTATTTTTTTTTGTATAGGTTGCGTATTGTTTAGTGTGTAATTTTTATTTAATTGAATATTTTAAGTTAGGATAAAATGCAAGCGTCGCTGCCACTCGCGTGTTTTCTGTCTATTATACGTAAGTACAGTATTTTTATAGTAATAGTACATGTATTTAATATTATTATTATTATAACATTATACTGCAAAATAAAATTTGGAAAATATTTCAACAAAAAAATAACCGCACCAATTTTTATAAATTAACTAATTATTTATCGTGTATATGTAATTACGTTACGTTTTACGTAGCTATTATAAATAAAAAATAGTGCTTCAAAATAAATATTTAAATCTTCAGTCTTTATATATTTGAAGTCAGTGTCCCATTTACTTTTTAATTATTAGTTCTTTTTTTGAAACTACCATAAAACAAGAGCTGGAATACGAACTTTTAGAAGATATAAAATGTAATAATAAGAGATAATCTATAAACAATAAGAAAAGTTGAATTCATGGAGAATAATTGTTTTCTAAATCACTACGTCAAAGCCTAAATTTAAAAAGAATTCTTGGTGTATTTTTGATATCAGATGGAAGCGAGTTCCAGAGCAATGTATGTAACACTGTCTTCATGTATGTATGTGTGTGTGTGTGTGTGTGTGTGTGTGTGTGTGTGTGTGTGTGTGTGTGTGTGTGTGTGTGTGTGTGTGTGTGTGTGTGTGTGTGTGTGTGTGTGTGTGTGTGTGTGTGTGTGTGTGTGTGTGTGTGTGTGTGTGTGTGTGTGTGTGTGTGTGTGTGTGTGTGTGTGTGTGTGTGTGTGTGTGTGTGTGTGTGTGTGTGTGTGTGTGTGTGTGTGTGTGTGTGTGTGTGTGTGTGTGTGTGTGTGTGTGTGTGTGTGTGTGTGTGTGTGTGTGTGTGTGTGTGTGTGTGTGTGTGTGTGTGTGTGTGTGTGTGTGTGTGTGTGTGTGTGTGTGTGTGTGTGTGTGTGTGTGTGTGTGTGTGTGTGTGTGTGTGTGTGTGTGTGTGTGTGTGTGTGTGTGTGTGTGTGTGTGTGTGTGTGTGTGTGTGTGTGTGTGTGTGTGTGTGTGTGTGTGTGTGTGTGTGTGTGTGTGTGTGTGTGTGTGTGTGTGTGTGTGTGTGTGTGTGTGTGTGTGTGTGTGTGTGTGTGTGTGTGTGTGTGTGTGTGTGTGTGTGTGTGTGTGTGTGTGTGTGTGTGTGTGTGTGTGTGTGTGTGTGTGTGTGTGTGTGTGTGTGTGTGTGTGTGTGTGTGTGTGTGTGTGTGTGTGTGTGTGTGTGTGTGTGTGTGTGTGTGTGTGTGTGTGTGTGTGTGTGTGTGTGTGTGTGTGTGTGTGTGTGTGTGTGTGTGTGTGTGTGTGTGTGTGTGTGTGTGTGTGTGTGTGTGTGTGTGTGTGTGTGTGTGTGTGTGTGTGTGTGTGTGTGTGTGTGTGTGTGTGTGTGTGTGTGTGTGTGTGTGTGTGTGTGTGTGTGTGTCTGTGTGTGTATTTTTTTTTGATATCAGATGGAAGCGAGTTCCAGAAGGGTATATATAGCCTGAACTGTGAAGGAAGGGCTTAAGCCACCAATAAATTTATCATCACATAGTAACATACTTATCGACGTGACGTCGATGAGCTCTATAGACGAGTCGCGTACCTGTTTTCATGGTGTCGCCAGCTCTGAGGTCCCGGGTACGATTTCCAGGCGGGTTAATGCAGAAAACCACTTTCTCTACATATTCTCGGGTCAAAAATGCAATATTCGTGATGTTGTGCCTATCTGTGTGTGTATTTATTTATTTATATTTCATTGTAGAAAGTAAAACGAAGTGGCCCTTTCTAACTGTCCACTGCTGAGCGACACGCGGAAGGTGTTAATCTTGCGGTATAATAAATAATTATACAATAATAATATAATATCTTCACAATTCCCAATACAGTGGTAGACAGAGGTCTAGTCTAGACAATTAAGTCCCGTCGACCGACCTCCCACCGAAGACAATTTTCGGGACAACGTGACAGACGGTGAGCCCGTCGCCGTCTTTATGTTCAAGCCAACGATATAATTCGTACATAAGTTTTTGATAAACCCATTGGTACGGGCCTGACACCTGGGGATGGAACTCGGGTCGTTTGACTCGAAATTCTGTGAATAAAGAATAATAATAACAATACACTGGACACACGTAATAAATACAGAGGACAGGGAGACAGAGACAGAGGAAGTCTACCACTTTATGAATAAGTTAAACATTTTAACACATTGTCCTGATGGTAACATCGCCAGATGAGCTTATTGCCATGCGCTATGACCTCAATAGTGTCTCTCAAAAGGTTGGTCTTAAGATGAACATGTACAAGACGATGATCTGGTCTTACGTTCATGTCAGACCAATACCTGGGGACTAAGGCAACAAGGATCGACGCGCTTAAATAACCCTGGGCTGATCTTATAGCTCGTGGAACCGGCGACTTGGAAGAATGGTTTTAAAAGACTCCATGGCCGAGATTACGTCATAAAAATAAATCTTAACGACATTCCCAATACTGGAGTTGACAGAGGTCCAGACAATTAATTCCTTTCGACCGATCTTCCACCGAAAAAAATTTTTGGGACGACATGTCACGTTGTTTAGCCCGTCGCCGTCTTTATGCCCAAGACTATGATATACATTATACACAATACACATACATACATATAAATTGATACGAGTCTAATTACCGGATCGAACTTAGGACCCTCGACTCGAATTCCGATCACCCCAACCACTCGGCAATCGTGATTTAAGGTTAAGTTGTGCTCCACATAAACAGACCTTACGCAATAATTACGCGCACAGTTCCGCATGACTATATACGCTTTAGTGCCATCGGTTACGCGTATAATAAAGGTTTGCGCGCAAAAAATTATACGACATGTGAATTATTGAAAAATCTGTTCTATTCTAAAGAAATAAGAATCAATATCGTTTGTTCGTCTCCTGTGCGTATGAAGTAATGAACTCCTATAAATATATATGTCGTTTATTTATAGATAGAATATTAATATATAGTCTTTATGGTAGGGTTGTCACTGGTGGTATTTAGTTGTAAATTTTTCCATGGGTGTAGGGCAAAAAAAAGTTTTCTTTTTTTTACAATTTGAGATTGTTGCTAATTAATTTATGACATTTTTTAATATTTATCTATTGAAATCTCTTCGATTACTTAGAATAAATTTCTTTTTGTAACTTTTATGATATTATTTTTTTCATAATTTCATATCAACTTTCGCGTTGTATATTTTCTTCATTAGGTCTTCACTCATTCGGCCAACGTGCCTAAACCATCGAAGCACGCTCTTATCAAGCACAAATAAATATACGCACAGATAAATATTTTATTTTATTCTAAAAAAAAACAGGCTAACAGTCAACTTGATGGTAATGGTGTTGGTGACATCTCAACACTACACATTTGAAAAGATTTTAGCGTTTTTTGTATCGAAATCCAATTTATCAATACTGGGCAGAGGTTTAGACAATGAAGCCTTTACAACCCACTTTCAACAAAGCCTTAAGCACAACGCGACAGGTGGTGAGCCTATCGCCGTTTTAATGTCAAAGCTAACGTTACATAATACAAACAAACATGTATTTTTACATAGATAAATATTCGTTTATACATATAAACATTCATGACTCATTATAAATATTTTCACGACATTTCCAAAACAGGGGTTGACAGAGGTGTAGACAATTAATGACCTTTGACCCAAAAAAATTTTCGGGACAACGTGACAGGTGTTGAGCTTGTCGCCGTGTCCATCACACGATTACAATCATTCCTACAGATCAAACAAATGTTTATCCCTAACGGGATTCGAACCCTCAACCATTCATCACCTTCGAAGCAGGCTCGCCACTATCTACGCTGTCGGGAAAGACGCGAAGATAAATATATTTTTTTAAAGTAGATACAATGTCTTATGTCACCCAGCTGCGTTTTGGGCTTGCGTTGAAATTTCTTAATAAATATAAATAAATATAAATATCTTTACGCAATTCCCAATACAGGGGTAGACATAGGTCTAGTCTAGACAATTAAGTCCCATTGACCCACCTTCCACCGAAGATATTTTCGGGACAACGTGACAGGTGGTGAGCCTGTCGCCGTCTTTATGTCCAAGCCAACGATGTAACTCTCGGCTCGTCACTAGGCTATCGTGACTTTTTTCGTTTTATCGTGATATTTATATACAGTCTTTATGGTAAGGTTACCACTGGTGGTATTTAATAGTATAGTATTCCATGGGGATGGGACACAGACAAAAACATTTTTTTTTATTTGACACATTTTATGGTTTTTTAACTATTTACTTATTGAAAATTTTTCAATTGCTTAGAAAAAAAAATTATGTCGTCGTAAAAGCTACTATATTAACTTAAATAAAGTCACGATAGCCGAGTGGTTAGGTGGTCGTAATTTCGAGTCAAGAGTTCGACCCGAGTTCGATGCCGATGTGGCCGGCTCTTACCAACGGGTTTTTTTCAAAAAACTTATGTACGATTAAATCATTGGCTTGGCATAAAGACGGCGACAGGCTCACCACCTGTCACGTTGTCCCGAAAACATCTCCGGTGGAAGATGGGTCGAAGGGACTTAATTGTCCAGACTAGACCTATGTCTACACCTGTATTGGGAACTGCGTGAAGAATTTCACTTATATTCCTTTATTTAACCTCACGGCAAGCGAACCCGGGACTTCAGAGCTAGCTTCGTCAGCCAAACGTCCACGGAGGTCGTCAAATCAAGATACACGTATAGAATGCAAGCACGGGTACGCCATATTGCGCAAAA
This sequence comes from Sericinus montela, assembly GCA_029286605.1. NCBI lineage: Eukaryota > Metazoa > Arthropoda > Insecta > Lepidoptera > Papilionidae > Sericinus > Sericinus montela. Next base: position 48,215 of record JAGSMR010000092.1, read on the forward strand.
CCGTAGAGACGTTCCGGCCGAAAGGACTGGTGGTATTGGGGCAGAGAGAATTACAAAAGTGCATCGCACCAGAGACGTCGCAAGCGATGGATCGATAGATTTCTGGTACATTTGCTAATTGGTTCTGCGCAGTAATCTGAATCGGTTTGACACAATACTAACGTACATAACGGCATGCGAAAACCCACTACAACTGGCTGCAACTATTAAATTGACGAGAAAAAATATCTTCACGCCATTCACAATACAGGGGTAGACAGACCTTCCTTTCGACACTTTCCACCGCATTTCGATACAAAAAACGCAAACGCAAGAATGTTAGAACCTTCATTTGAAATGTGTGGTGTTGTGGGGTACGGTAATCACCATTCGCAATCACCGTTACCATCAGATTGACTGTTACTCTGTTTTTTTTTTAGAATAGAATAGTGTTTAACATTTAAGTGTTTCTTTATAGTTATAGTCTCTACATTTTGATGAAGGTATACGAATATTAATTTTATTTCAGTTAAAAAAATAGACAGGGTAGACAGTGTTCTAGTCTAGACAATTAAGTCCCTTCGACTCACTTTCCATTGAAGATATTTTCGGGACAACGTAACAGGTAGTGCGCCCGTCGTCGTCTTTATGTTCAAGCCAACGATATAAAGTCACGATAGCCGAGTGGATGGGTGGTCGGAATTTCGAGTCGAGAGACCCGAGTTCGATCCCCAATTGTCAGGCCAATGGGTTTTTTCAAAAAACATATGTACGATTCATATCGTTGGCTTGGACATAAAGACGGCGACAGGCTCACCACCTGTCACGTTGTCCCGAAAATATCTTCGGTGGAAGGTGGATCGAAAGGACTTAATTGTCTGACTTAAACCTCTGTCTACTTCAGTATTGGGAATATTTTTTTATATATAATGCGTTAGTCAGATCCCACTTACAGTATTTAATCGAAGTTTGGGGAAATGCGGCACCTCCTATTTTAAAAATCTTGCAAATATCACAAAACAAAGTAGTCAAAAACTTATTCAAATGTAATACAAGAATGAACACACGTGCACTTTACAAGAATGCAAACATTTATAACCTTTATTAACATTATTAACTTTATGTATATACAACATGCATCTTAATAAAAAAAATTCTAACTAATGAAATACATTCGCAAATAGTACTCAGTAAAAGAATATTTCATTATAACCTAAGAAATAAGATAAAAATTGAAGTCCGAAAACACAGAACTGGGTATGGTAAAAAGAGTATACTGTCTGAGGGAGCGCAACTCTTCAATAATTTGCCTAATGAGATTAAGGATTGTGTGTCTATCAATGTTTTCAAAGAGAAACTTAAAATGTATATATCCAAAGATATTTATTAAGCATCTGTTCGAATCCAGCTAGTTAAACCATATCATATTATAAATTTCTGTAATCTCATTGTAAGTGAACCTATGTTCTTTATGAGTAATAAATTATCTTTAAGCCCATATAAATTTAGACATTGTTTTTCAATTATTATCAATGAAATGAATAAATTGAATAAAATTTAAAATGGATAAACTCTCATCCTAAACTGCAGTCTTTATCTTTGGAAGCTTCAAGTTTTGGAGTTGTCTGAGTCCCTCCTCCTAAATAATTCCCCTCAGAATTGGGGGAGGGGGGTGGTGGGCCTCCGGTTATCTGCACTCACCAGACGAAACGCAGATCAGAGCAATGTATGTAACACTGTCTTCATGTATGTATGTATATATGTAGGTGCAGTTATTATGCTTTAGACTGTACTGTAAAGAGGTAATATTTAAACACCTAGATAGCGACAACATCACATATATTGCTCAAATATGTTGCCCAAATTGAGCAGCTTAATCACCTGTAATATTGTATCAAAAACAACGAAGTTACCATAAACACCCAGACTCGAGAAACTGTCCGACCGGAAATCGTACTAGGGACTTCAGAGCGGACGACAACTTGAGAACCAGTGTTTACGTCACTCGTCCACGCATGTCGTGACAATGCGTGGACGATTTTATTTGTTGTGATTTTATGTGTTTACTGCTCAACACGAGGTGCCGTGGCATGCGGGAATTTATTATAAAGTGGACAAGAAAGTTACCATATTATATTTTCTGTCTATAAGTCTGCGGAGGATTTCTAATCAGCCGTACCATGATTATTTTAGGTAAATGCTTATCTTGGTACGTAAAAAGTCAGGGTAGCTGGTTGGGGGATTTTTATAGAAGAGGAGGCAAAAGAGCAGGTGGCACGCGTGATGGTAAATGATTACCGCCGCCCCTGAACATCTGCAAATGACATGAGGAATAGCAGATGCGTTGCCGGTCTTTGTGAAAGGTGTGGGCCTCCGGTTACCTACACTCACCAGACGAAACGCAGATCAGAGCAATGTATGTAACACTGTCTTCATGTATGTATGTATATATGTAGGTGCAGTTATTATGCTTTAGACTGTACTGTAAAGAGGTAATATTTAAACACCTAGATAGCGACAACATCACATATATTGCTCAAATATGTTGCCCAAATTGAGCAGCTTAATCACCTGTAATATTGTATCAAAAACAACGAAGTTACCATATTATATTTTCTGTCTATAAGTCTGCGGAGGATTTCTAATCAGCCGTACCATGATTATTTTAGGTAAATGCTTATCTTGGTACGTAAAAGTCAGGGTAGCCGGTTGGGGATTTTTATAGAAGAGGGAGGCAAAAGAGCAGGTGGCACGCGTGATGGTAAATGATTACCGCCGCCCTGAACATCTGCAAATGACATGAGGAATAGCAGATGCGTTGCCGGTCTTTGTGAAAGGTGTGGGCCTCCGGTTACCTACACTCACCAGACGAAGCGCAGAGGTTTGTTAAACTTCTACTTCAAGCCGATATTCTGTGAGGTTGTGGTACTTCCCCGGTCGAGCCGGCCCCTGCATGCAACAACAATGCTGATGCGTGGCTCTACCACACAGAGTCAGAAGACCCAAGTTCGACCAGGTAGTAGGCTCTTATCTACGATTTATGAATGGTTGGCTTGGACTTAAACACGGCGACCGGCTCACAACCCGTCACGTTGTCCCTAAAATATGTCTTCGGTGGTAGGTGGATCGAAAGGACTTAATTGTCTGACTTAAACCTCTGTCTACTTCAGTATTGGGAATATTTTTTTATATATAATGCGTTAGTCAGATCCCACTTACAGTATTTAATCGAAGTTTGGGGAAATGCGGCACCTCCTATTTTAAAAATCTTGCAAATATCACAAAACAAAGTAGTCAAAAACTTATTCAAATGTAATACAAGAATGAACACACGTGCACTTTACAAGAATGCAAACATTTATAACCTTTATTAACATTATTAACTTTATGTATATACAACATGCATCTTAATAAAAAAAAATTCTAACTAATGAAATACATTCGCAAATAGTACTCAGTAAAAGAATATTTCATTATAACCTAAGAAATAAGATAAAAATTGAAGTCCGAAAACACAGAACTGGGTATGGTAAAAAGAGTATACTGTCTGAGGGAGCGCAACTCTTCAATAATTTGCCTAATGAGATTAAGGATTGTGTGTCTATCAATGTTTTCAAAGAGAAACTTAAAATGTATATATCCAAAGATATTTATTAAGCATCTGTTCGAATCCAGCTAGTTAAACCATATCATATTATAAATTTCTGTAATCTCATTGTAAGTGAACCTATGTTCTTTATGAGTAATAAATTATCTTTAAGCCCATATAAATTTAGACATTGTTTTTCAATTATTATCAATGAAATGAATAAATTGAATAAAATTTAAAATGGATAAACTCTCATCCTAAACTGCAGTCTTTATCTTTGGAAGCTTCAAGTTTTGGAGTTGTCTGAGTCCCTCCTCCTAAATAATTCCCCTCAGAATTGGGGGAGGGGGGTGGTGGGCCTCCGGTTATCTGCACTCACCAGACGAAACGCAGATCAGAGCAATGTATGTAACACTGTCTTCATGTATGTATGTATATATGTAGGTGCAGTTATTATGCTTTAGACTGTACTGTAAAGAGGTAATATTTAAACACCTAGATAGCGACAACATCACATATATTGCTCAAATATGTTGCCCAAATTGAGCAGCTTAATCACCTGTAATATTGTATCAAAAACAACGAAGTTACCATAAACACCCAGACTCGAGAAACTGTCCGACCGGAAATCGTACTAGGGACTTCAGAGCGGACGACAACTTGAGAACCAGTGTTTACGTCACTCGTCCACGCATGTCGTGACAATGCGTGGACGATTTTATTTGTTGTGATTTTATGTGTTTACTGCTCAACACGAGGTGCCGTGGCATGCGGGAATTTATTATAAAGTGGACAAGAAAGTTACCATATTATATTTTCTGTCTATAAGTCTGCGGAGGATTTCTAATCAGCCGTACCATGATTATTTTAGGTAAATGCTTATCTTGGTACGTAAAAGTCAGGGTAGCCGGTTGGGGATTTTTATAGAAGAGGGAGGCAAAAGAGCAGGTGGCACGCGTGATGGTAAATGATTACCGCCGCCCCTGAACATCTGCAAATGACATGAGGAATAGCAGATGCGTTGCCGGTCTTTGTGAAAGGTGTGGGCCTCCGGTTATCTGCACTCACCAGACGAAACGCAGATCAGAGCAATGTATGTAACACTGTCTTCATGTATGTATGTATATATGTAGGTGCAGTTATTATGCTTTAGACTGTACTGTAAAGAGGTAATATTTAAACACCTAGATAGCGACAACATCACATATATTGCTCAAATATGTTGCCCAAATTGAGCAGCTTAATCACCTGTAATATTGTATCAAAACAACGAAGTTACCATAAACACCCAGACTCGAGAAACTGTCCGACCGGAAATCGTACTAGGGACTTCAGAGCGGACGACAACTTGAGAACCAGTGTTTACGTCACTCGTCCACGCATGTCGTGACAATGCGTGGACGATTTTATTTGTTGTGATTTTATGTGTTTACTGCTCAACACGAGGTGCCGTGGCATGCGGGAATTTATTATAAAGTGGACAAGAAAGTTACCATATTATATTTTCTGTCTATAAGTCTGCGGAGGATTTCTAATCAGCCGTACCATGATTATTTTAGGTAAATGCTTATCTTGGTACGTAAAAGTCAGGGTAGCCGGTTGGGGGATTTTTTATAGAAGAGGGAGGCAAAAGAGCAGGTGGCACGCGTGATGGTAAATGATTACCGCCGCCCCTGAACATCTGCAAATGACATGAGGAATAGCAGATGCGTTGCCGGTCTTTGTGAAAGGTGTGGGCCTCCGGTTATCTGCACTCACCAGACGAAACGCAGATCAGAGCAATGTATGTAACACTGTCTTCATGTATGTATGTATATATGTAGGTGCAGTTATTATGCTTTAGACTGTACTGTAAAGAGGTAATATTTAAACACCTAGATAGCGACAACATCACATATATTGCTCAAATATGTTGCCCAAATTGAGCAGCTTAATCACCTGTAATATTGTATCAAAAACAACGAAGTTACAAACACCCAGACCCGAGACAATGTAGAAAAAGTGTTTTTTTTTTTTACATTCATCCGATCGGGAATAGAACCCGGGACCTCAAAGCAGGCGACACCATAAAGACCGCTCATCTTTACACATTATAAACAACTGTTTTAATTATTTCCATAGCATAATGTCACATGATATTTTGCTATGGGGAATTTGATTTGGATTTTGACAATTGTAAATAATCAGAGCTATTTACAATCTAAATTCGAAATTTTAGGAACAACGTGACTGGTGGCGAGCCTGTCGCCGTCTTTATGTCTAAGCCAACGATATAAATCGTACATAAGTTTTAAAAAACCCATTAGTACGAGCCCACCACCTGGGGATCGAATTCATGTCTTTTGACTGGCATTCCGATCAACCAACCACTCGGTTATCGTGTTATTTATTTACCCCTATATAGCCCTCTCTGAGACTAACTTTCGAAGACCATATGAGCAATTTGCTCGTTAAGGGGAGAATCGGATACCTAGACGTGCGTGTATGAAGATGATGAATCTGAAAGAAGCGAAAGAGGTATGCCAAAGATTTGTACTCTCTGGCTACCTCGCCAGGGACTATGCGTGAAGATATTTATTTATAAACTTCCCTCTCAACAGCGTACGTTCAACGCGGAGACACTAACGTGATAATGGTGGACGCGCAACACTTGGAGGCGGGACCCTGGTACTTTACAGCTGCTGAGAATACCTGGTACATAGGACGCTACGCGGGGCAGTTCATAGACTACCTTGTGTCCAGGTGAGCAGATACGAACACCTAGTAGAGCAGCCGTTTGCCCACAGCTGGGCGAAGGTCGTCCTTCAAATATTAGAGAGAGACTGGAGAAACGGTGAGTTTGGTAACCGTGGCTTGGTCGCACACGGTGAACTGAGGAGTTAGAGGGGTCTAAAACCGGTATCTGGACTCGAATCCCGATCACCCAATCACTCGGCTATCGTGACTGTTAAATTAATTAAAATTTACATATATGATTTTGAATTGCAGAGGACTAAAGCTATCGAATACGCATCTAGTCGGACACAGTCTCGGCGCGCACTCAGCTGGTGTAGCAGGGGCTGCATTGACAACAGGTATTTAAATACATACATACATAGATAGGGACAACATCACATAGATCTCTCCGATCCCAGAGTAGCTAACGCACGCTCGTTATGGAATCCGAAACAACGAAGGTACCACAAACACCCAGACCCGAGACAATGTAGAAAAAGTGTTTTTTTTTTTTACATTGACCCGATCGGGAATAGAACCCGGGACCTCAAAGCAGGCGACACCATAAAGACCGCTCATCTTTACACATTATAAACAACTGTTTTAATTATTTCCATAGCATAATGTCACATGATATTTTGCTATGGGGAATTTGATTTGGATTTTGACAATTGTAAATAATCAGAGCTATTTACAATCTAAATTCGAAATTTTAGGAACAACGTGACTGGTGGCAAACCTATCGTCGTCTTTATATCTAAACCAAGATATAAATCTTGTGCATAAGTTTTAAAAACCCATTAGTACGAGCCCACCACCTGGGGATCGAATTCATGTCTTTTGACTGGCATTCCGATCAACCAACCACTCGGTTATCGTGTTATTTATTTAACCCTATATAGCCCTCTTTGAGACTAACTTTCGAAGACCATGTGAGCAATTTGCTCGTTAAGGGGAGAATCGAGAGTACTCGGATACCTAGACGTGCGTGTATGAAGAGAATCTGAAAGAACCGATGAGAGGTATGCAAAGATTTGAACTTTCTGGCTACCTCGCGAGGGACTATGCGTGAAGACATTCATTTATAAACTTCCCTCTCAACAGCGTACGTTCAACGCGGAGACACTAACGTGATAATGGTGGACGCGCAACACTTGGAGGCGGGACCCTGGTACTTTACAGCTGCTGAGAATACCTGGTACATAGGACGCTACGCGGGGCAGTTCATAGACTACCTTGTGTCCAGGTGAGCAGATACGAACACCTAATAGAGCAGCCGTTTGCCCACAGCTGGGCGAAGGTCGTCCTTCAAATATTAGAGAGAGACTGGAGAGAAACGGTGGAGTTTGGTAACCGTGGCTTGGTCGCACACGGTGAACTGAGGAGTTAGAGGTCTAAAACCGGTATCTGGACTCGAATCCCGATCACCCAATCACTCGGCTATCGTGACTGTTAAATTAATTAAAATTTAAATATATGATTTTGAATTGCAGAGGACTAAAGCTATCGAATACGCATCTAGTCGGACACAGTCTCGGCGCGCACTCAGCTGGTGTAGCAGGGGCTGCATTGACAACAGGTATTTAAATACATACATACCATAGATAGGGGACAACATCACATACATTGCTCCGATTCCAAATTAAGCAGCTAAAGCACGAGCGTTATGGAAACGGTAACAGCGAAGGCAGCAGATGGTTATATTTATTGACCCGACCGGAAATCGAACCGACCGAGACTAACTTTCGAAGACCATGTGAGCAAATTGCACGAAGAGGGGAGGGTCAGGAGTACTCGGTTACCGAGACGTGCATGTATGAACAAAGTGATGAATCTGAAAGAAGCGAAAGAGGTATGTAGGGATCGTGACACTGTTCTATCTGGCTACCCCGTCAGGGATTGTGCGTGAAGATAAGTGAGTAAGTAAGGAAATCGAACCCAGCCTTCGTGTGGTGAACCTGTAGCCTTCATTGTGTCAAAGCTAATCGTACAATTAAATTACATACATATTTAGATAGATAAATATTTATCGTGACACTTGGCTATCTATTCTCTCTGGCTACCCCGTCAGGGACTGTGCGTGAAGATAAAATAAATATCCATATAATTCCGGCCCGGCAAACGTTGCTTTGCCATATCCATTATTTCTAGAGAATTTGTAGGGTGGTTAAACAAATGTGGCTATAAAAATAGGGGTTGTTGATCTATCAACAATTTTAAAATTTTAAAATTTTCAAGCTTCTAAGCTTGAAAATTTCAAAATTTCATAAGAATCGGTCAAGCCGTTTCGGAGGAGTGTGTCCTCTAACACTATGACACGAGAATTTTATATATAACAAAAAATATTTCTTCATGCCATTCCCAATACTGGGGTGGACAGAGGTCTTGACATATCATAAACAAAAAATATAATTACATAAACATCCTTGGCTCGAGTATCACCACATAAATGGCTATTGGGTCGTGGTATAACCACAATCCTTTTCCCGGCGACATTGATCATAAACCTTTATTTTTTCCAGGTCGTGTCTCAAGGATAACAGGTTTGGATCCGGCGCTGCCACTCTTCGACAAAGTACCGCTCGAGCAGAGACTCGACCCCACGGATGCGGAATTTGTAGATGTGATACACACGGACGCTGGGATATTCGGTATATACATATTTTTTTATAGCAAAGGGAGGCAAACGAGCAGGTGGCTCACGTGATGGTAAGTGATTACCGCCGCTCATGAACACCCGCAATACCCGAGGCACAGCAGATGCGTTGCCTCCCTTAGAGTGCCCCCCTCCCCCAGAATTGGGGGAGAGGGGTGTATGGGCCACCGGTTACCTGCACTCACCAGACGAAACGCAGAAGTTTGTTAGACTTCTACTTCACGTCGGTATTCTGTGAGGTCGTGGCACTTCCCCGGTCGAGCCGGCCCATTCATGCAACAACTAAAGCTGATGCGTGGCTCTACTACTGTTAAACTTCCGATCACCCAACCAATCGGCTATCGTGACTCATTCGTACATATCTAAATAACAGGAGTTTAATAATATCAAACAATGTAAATCCAATTTCCAGGTTTTCCCCACCCAATAGGACACGCGGATTTCTTCCCCAACGGTGGGAAGAGCCCACAGCCCGGATGCAACCTGGAGGTGGTTCTGCCGCAGCAACTGCTGCTCAACAAATGTAAGTTGGTTATAGGTATCACGAAATGGTAGGGATATATCGACAAAGGTAAAGGTAACGGTAACGATTTCTGGGGAGAAAAGGGAGAATTTAAAAAAAAAATCAAAGTCATTCGAGATCACAACGTGGTAGGGATATACCGATAAAGGTTACGTCTGAAAAAAAATTAAGGGAAATTTTCATAAAATCAAGGTCATTCGAGATCACAACGTGGTAGGGATATATCGACAAAAGTAACGATGTCTAAAAAAGGGGAATGTTAAAATAAACCAAGGTCATTCGAGGTCACAACATGGTACGGATATATCGACAAAAGTAACGATGTCTAAAAAAGGGGAATGTTAAAATAAACCAAGGTCATTCGAGGTCACAACATGGTACGGATATATCGACAAAAGTAACGATGTCTAAAAAAAGGGGGAATGTTAAAATAAACCAAGGTCATTCGAGGTCACAACATGGTACGGATATATCGACAAAAGTAACGATGTCTAAAAAAAGGGGGAATGTTAAAATAAACCAAGGTCATTCGAGGTCACAACATGGTACGGATAAATCGATAAATGTTAAGTCTGAAAAAATATGGGAGAATGTTAAAAAAATCGAGGTCACAAAATATATTAAAACTAAATATCTTCACGCAATTCCCAATACAGGGGTAGACAGAGGTCAAGTCTAGACAATTAAGTCCCTTTGATCCACCTTCCAACGAAGATATTTTTGGGACAATGTGACAGGTGGTGAGCCCGTCGCCGCCTTTATGTCCAAGCCAACGATGAAATTCGTACATAAGTTTTTTAAAAACTCATTGGTACTGCCACACTCGGGGATCGAACTCGGGTCTCTCGACTCGAAATTCCGACCACCCAACAACTCGGCTATCTTGACTTATAGGTCACAACATGGTAGGGATATATCGATAAAAGGTAACGTTGTCTGAAAAAAGAGTAGACAGAGGTTCAAACAATTAAGCCTATTCAACTCACCTTCTATAGAAGTAATTTTTTGGGGGCAACTTGACTGGTGATAAACATGACGCCGTCTATTCATCCAAGACAATACAAATCGTACAAAACTCCTTGCTAGCCTACCGGGAGATCGAACTCGGGTCTCGTCTCGAAATCCGATCACTGACAGTCAAGATCGTGTTTGCACTAATGATAGACTACATAAATGGGGAGGATTAGATAAGAACAAACATATAGTCACGATAGCCCGTGTGATTAAGTGATCGGAATTCGAGTCATAAGACTCGAGGTCGATCCCCAGGCGTATCGGCTGGTACCAATGGGTTTTATCAAAAACTTAGGTATGATTTGTATCGTTGGCTTGGACACAAAGATGGCGACAGGAGGTGAACCGTATCACACTGCCCCAAAAATATCGGTGAAAGGTGGTTTGAAAGGAACTAATTGTTAAAGGAATTGTGGAACCCTATCATTGGGAAATGGCATGAAGATATATTTTTTGTAATGTTTGATACTAGACAGAGAAGGAGACAAAGACCACCAGCGTCGAGACTGACACTCCTCTCTTCTCCAGTCTTTTGCAGCCACTGGCGCTCGTACATGTACTACGCGGAGTCAGTTATCAGACCGGCCGCTTTCGTTGCGTCCTCCTGCCCCTCTTGGCACCAGTACAGGAGGGGGGACTGCGTTACCTCCCCCCACGTCCACATGGGCTTCGGCATCGACAGGAAGTAGGATGTTATGCGCATTACAATTTTGACACGGCACATTATAAAATGGCACATTGTGTTAAAATATAAATCGGTGGTGGTGTACCATGTGTTCCAACAATATTACAAATTTTTCCCGATTCCCGGACGGATCTATGGAGAAAATTACCTTTTCCACATTGTCTTAGGTTTAGGCGCTTGTGTTACCTTCGTTGTTTCCGATTTCATAACACAAGTGCTTTAGCTATTTCTCTATCAGAGAAATGTATGCGATGTTCTTCCTCGGGCATCCCGACTCGAACTCCGGTCACGCAACCAACGCAACTTTCGTCACTAACCAATAACTCCGAAATGCATGCGATACATAGCATATTCGAAATGAATAAAGACAAAAACATAAAAATATAATCTTAATTACAGGTGACGATACTGCACAAACAGTCGGCTTCTACATATTTTACTTAGTAGAGCACAAAACTACAAACGCGAATTTGAGGTCGAATGAAAACGTTACAATCTCAACAGAAACATCAGCAGACATAAAAGGACACACAGGAGAGTTTAAAACAGCATCCAATGATTCACTTTACACAGCAGGTGTTCATAATGCACAGCCAGTTAATAGGAAACCATATCCAGTAAAATCAACTGACAACACAAATCATATCATTCATCAGAAGCCGATTAATTTAAGAAACAAACAAACAAAACTTCAAAACAACATGGAGTATTCAACAAGTTTAGATTACAATCACACAAATAACATGAACGAGGATAACAAAAATCCCACAAACAAAATAAACACAAAAGTGACCACTGCAACAAAATCTGAACCAATTGAAACAACGAATAATATTTTTTATCTTATAAACTACTCTTCAAACAATAAAGACCATGAAGATACAATTGCTCAATTAAATAAAACTCAACTAGTTCTTAAAGAATATTTCATAAATTCATCAACATTATTCAACAAACTAACAACAGCAACAAACAACAAAACCAACAGTGCCACTTTTATGCAAAGAAACAACAAACAACAAAGGAATCGACAGAGACGCAACATCCAATTCCCAACATTTAATTCAAATAATTTCTTACAACGCATTCTAAGATTCTTCAGATACGGAAACACAGAACAATCCTCGATTACAAGGGAGATTTTAACACTAGTAAAGTTTTCAAATGATGAACTGATAAATTTGGTGAAAGAAGGTGAAGGTTTTTCTCCATCATTGCCTTTTATGTATAATTTGGTGTGGAGTTCCGATGGAAAGATTATAGCATTTTTAAGAGGTTCTTTGGCGCAATGGGTGGGAGATTAAGTATTACAGAAGGCTGAAGGTATGATTTGTGACCTAAATTAAACATTTAGTGATATTTTGTATAAATATTTTGCTTAAATATTTCAAAACTCGTAACTAAATTACAACGAATTACAATTTACCACAACCTCTCTTTTTACGGGTGTCGTAAGGGCGAATAACTTTGAAATGACATTATTTCCCCGACAGATAGCCGGATAACCGTTTGAGTAACTACCAGGACAAAATTAAATGAGGGACAGCAGCTTCTTAAGGTTAATTTATCTGCTGTAAAATGATACTGCACAAACAGTAGGCTTCTACATATTTTACTTAGAAGAGCACAAAACTACAAACGCAATTTGAGGTCGAATGAAAACGTTACAATCTCAACAGAAACATCAGCAGACGTAAAAGGACACACAGGAGAGTTTAAAACAGCATCCAATGATTCACTTTACACAGCAGGTGTTCATAATGCACAGCCAGTTAATAGGAAACCATATCCAGTAAAATCAACTGACAACACAAATCATATCATTCATCAGAAGCCGATTAATTTAAGAAACAAACAAACAAAACTTCAAAACAACATGGAGTATTCAACAAGTTTAGATTACAATCACACAAATAACATGAACGAGGATAACAAAAATCCCACAAACAAAATAAACACAAAAGTGACCACTGCAACAAAATCTGAACCAATTGAAACAACGAATAATATTTTTTATCTTATAAACTACTCTTCAAACAATAAAGACCATGAAGATACAATTGCTCAATTAAATAAAACTCAACTAGTTCTTAAAGAATATTTCATAAATTCATCAACATTATTCAACAAACTAACAACAGCAACAAACAACAAAACCAACAGTGCCACTTTTATGCAAAGAAACAACAAACAACAAAGGAATCGACAGAGACGCAACATCCAATTCCCAACATTTAATTCAAATAATTTCTTACAACGCATTCTAAGATTCTTCAGATACGGAAACACAGAACAATCCTCGATTACAAGGGAGATTTTAACACTAGTAAAGTTTTCAAATGATGAACTGATAAATTTGGTGAAAGAAGGTGAAGGTTTTTCTCCATCATTGCCTTTTATGTATAATTTGGTGTGGAGTTCCGATGGAAAGATTATAGCATTTTTTAAGAGGTTCTTTGGCGCAATGGGTGGGAGATTAAGTATTACAGAAGGCTGAAGGTATGATTTGTGACCTAAATTAAACATTTAGTGATATTTTGTATAAATATTTTGCTTAAATATTTCAAAACTCGTAACTAAATTACAACGAATTACAATTTACCACAACCTCTCTTTTTACGGGTGTCGTAAGAGGCGAATAACTTTGAAATGACATTATTTCCCCGACAGATAGCCGGATAACTGTTTGAGTAACTACCAGGACAAAATTAAATGAGGACAGCAGCTTCTTAAGGTTAATTTATCTGCTGTAAAATGATACTGCACAAACAGTCGGCTTCTACATATTTTACTTAGTAGAGCACAAAACTACAAACGCGAATTTGAGGTCGAATGAAAACGTTACAATCTCAACAGAAACATCAGCAGACATAAAAGGACACACAGGAGAGTTTAAAACAGCATCCAATGATTCACTTTACACAGCAGGTGTTCATAATGCACAGCCAGTTAATAGGAAACCATATCCAGTAAAATCAACTGACAACACAAATCATATCATTCATCAGAAGCCGATTAATTTAAGAAACAAACAAACAAAACTTCAAAACAACATGGAGTATTCAACAAGTTTAGATTACAATCACACAAATAACATGAACGAGGATAACAAAAATCCCACAAACAAAATAAACACAAAAGTGACCACTGCAACAAAATCTGAACCAATTGAAACAACGAATAATATTTTTTATCTTATAAACTACTCTTCAAACAATAAAGACCATGAAGATACAATTGCTCAATTAAATAAAACTCAACTAGTTCTTAAAGAATATTTCATAAATTCATCAACATTATTCAACAAACTAACAACAGCAACAAACAACAAAACCAACAGTGCCACTTTTATGCAAAGAAACAACAAACAACAAAGGAATCGACAGAGACGCAACATCCAATTCCCAACATTTAATTCAAATAATTTCTTACAACGCATTCTAAGATTCTTCAGATACGGAAACACAGAACAATCCTCGATTACAAGGGAGATTTTAACACTAGTAAAGTTTTCAAATGATGAACTGATAAATTTGGTGAAAGAAGGTGAAGGTTTTTCTCCATCATTGCCTTTTATGTATAATTTGGTGTGGAGTTCCGATGGAAAGATTATAGCATTTTTTAAGAGGTTCTTTGGCGCAATGGGTGGGAGATTAAGTATTACAGAAGGCTGAAGGTATGATTTGTGACCTAAATTAAACATTTAGTGATATTTTGTATAAATATTTTGCTTAAATATTTCAAAACTCGTAACTAAATTACAACGAATTACAATTTACCACAACCTCTCTTTTTACGGGTGTCGTAAGAGGCGAATAACTTTGAAATGACATTATTTCCCCGACAGATAGCCGGATAACTGTTTGAGTAACTACCAGGACAAAATTAAATGAGGGACAGCAGCTTCTAAAGTTAAATTTATATGGTTGTGCTATCGCCTATCCGTTTGCTAACTGTGGAATTTAAAGTTTTAATTTCTTTATTCAGTTTTTAAAAAATATCTTCATGTCATTCCAATTACTGGGGTAGATAGAGATCTAGACAATTAAGTCCTTTCAACCCACCTTTACCGAAGAGATTTTTTATGTCAACGTGACAGGTGGTGAGATTGTCGCCGTTTAAGTTAATAGTATTATTTATACAATAATTTTATTTTATCTGTTTCGCAGTGCTCGTGGTAACTACTATCTAATGACGCATAAGGACTCGCCATTCTCAATAGAATAAACAGTTTGTGAACTAGAAAAGTTAAAATCGTCCGCAAACTGATAGATTTAAAGTAGGTTCTGCTACGTCACTAGCATAGTTTATAGTGTAAAATAAAAATAGAATAGAAAATTGTCCGTTTGTTTAATTAACTTCGTATGGTCTTAAGTGTACATCCTTTTTTAGTATAAGTTTTGGTTATTTTAAGTTAATACTTAGTTAATTTAGTTCCTAAGTTGTGTTAGATTTTTTCCTGTTGTAAATAAACCAAAATACACACAGTTTTTGAAATTGAAGTTGATATCTTCACGCCATTTCCAATATATAGATAGATAGATAGAGACAACATCACATACATTGCTCCGATCCCAAAGTAAGATGCTAAAGCACTTGAGGTATGGGAATCGGATACAACGAAGGCACCACAAACACACAGACCTGAAAAAATGTAGAAAAGTGGTTTTTCTACATTGACCCGACCGGGAATCAACCCCGGGACGTCAAGATGGCAACACCTAGAAAACCGATGTTTACGCCACTAGTCCACGGAGGTCGTCAAAATGTCAGGACAGGATCTCAATATATGGATAGGATTTCCAATAGGGGTATAAAGGTCTAGATAATTAATTCCTCTTGACCCATATTCCACTGAAGACATTTTTTTGGACAAAGTGCCAGATGGTGGATGGTGTGATTGAACATGGGTCTCTTCACTGGTAAGGTCGGGTCGGGAAACTGGAGTGTTCATTACGTGAACTCTGAAATGAAACATAGCAAGTTCGGGCCCGCAATTGGACACGCACCTGTACATGTGGTGCTGGTGCAGAAGCGAGCCCAGCACCAGCGAGTGCAGGTAGACCGGCTGCAGCAGGTGCGCCAGCAGCGCCCCCTGCAGCCCCAGCACGCACCAGCGCGCCGCCTTGTCCGAGCACGACATCGTCAGCAGCCGCTCGCCCTGCGCGTGCGTACTCAATAACGCGGGCACTAATATGCAACCTTGAGGAGCCCCCGCGAACGGAACGCAATATGTACGCGACTTGGTATCATTGTTTTTAAACCTTGTAAGTGATATCTTCAAATATAAGCTTAATAGATCAGGAAATTTGATATTTTATATTGTATCACGATAGTTTTTAAACATAGTTTTGTGAAAAACTGTCAAATGCTCAAGACTGGTCAGATAAATCAAACTCGTGACTCTTATTATTAGTATTATAAATATAAAAAGTGGCTTATTGAAATATGTACTTTAAAACACGATAATTAATATTTTTTTTTCGTAAAATAAACAAAATTTTTGTTAATACAGAAATTTATAATGGCCCATCGAGCATTTGTCTGACTAACAGTCAGGTAATTATTAAAATAGTAGTAGATACCTAAGTGAAAATAATAATGATAATTAAAAGCACCTGCAAAACACCATCCCACGTTTGCATGAAGTTGAAGCAATTCTTCACGGGTATAGTGCCCTCGCCGGACTCGATCTTAGTCCTCAACTGCCCGCGAGCAAGTCTATCGACAAAAAATTATGTGTCTTATGACGGATACTTCATTTTTTGCAGTGGTTACTACAATTTTATATTTTTTTAGTAGCCTCAATAGTGGTGGTAGTGATTGGGTGATCGGTCATGAGACCCCGAGATCGGTGAGTCAAGAGATGATGTGTCAAGAAATCATGAGTCAAGGGACCCCGAGTTCGGTGGTAGACCAAAAAGCTATTTCAAAACTTATGTACGATTTATATCGTTGACATAAAGATATAGACACGATGACATTCACACCAGCTGTCACGTTGTAAATAAATAAAATAAATATCTTTCCCAATACAGGGGTAGACAGAGGTCTAGTTCAGACAATTATTTCCCTACGACCCACCTTCCACCGAAGACATATTCGGGACAACGTGACAGGTGGTGAGCCCGACGCCGTCTTTATGTCCAAGCCAACGATATAAACTCGGGTCACTTGACTCGTATGTCCGTCTCACCTGTTGGGGTGCTTGTCGGGCTCCGCCTCGCAGTGCTCGTGGGGGCTGAAGATGCGTCCGTCGCCGCAGGGCGCCGTGCTCACGTACATGTGCAGCTGCCGGTCGCGCCGCAGCCGGTAGCCGCCGTCCGGCAGCGGCTCCAGGTCCGAATGAGGGATCGGCTTCCGTGGATCTGGTGGGGACGGCGACCATGCCACTGCGCGACTTTCGAATACTGAGTCCGGGTGCTAATGCGGAGTCGGGTTGCGAGGATCTGGTGGGGGATGGGACGTTGCCACTGCGTGACTTTCGGACACTAAGACCGGGTGCGAATGCGGGATCGGGTTCCGAGGATATGGTCGGGATGGGACGTTGCTATTGCAGCAACTTTCAGACACTGAGACTAGGTCCGAATGCGGGATCGGGTTCCGAGGATCTGGTGGGGATGGCGACCTTGCCACTGCGGAACTTTCAGATACTGAGACCAGGTCCGAATGCGGGATCGGCTTGCGAGGATATGGCCGGGATGAGACCTTGCCACTGCGCAACTTTCAGATACTGAGACCAGGTCCGAATGCGGGATCGGCTTGCGAGGATATGGCCGGGATGAGACCTTGCCACTGCGCAACTTTCAGCGTTGCCACTGAGCAACTTCCAGATACTGTATAGTGTTTCCGGCGTAAAGACTTAATTACTTGGTTCCCGTGATTGTCGTAGGAGGCAACTAAGGGACTATGTCGGAAAATGTCAAACCAAAATACAGCGGGCAAGTGACGGGCACCGGCATCTAAGTTGCAAGCGATCTGATACTTCGATTGCCAATCCACATACCAAGCGTAGAGCATATGGCAAATTACTCCGTACGGGATGATGTTGATTTGATGATCTGATGATCTCTATTCTGATGTTAATTCAGAAAATTCTAAGCTCACTCAGAATCCCTTCCAATCGAAAACCTAGTGGACCCGTAGAAATTTCCGAGATAAAAATGTACACCAAATTTCATTCAATTCTAAATGTGTAAAAAGAACCAAACATAATTACTTTCACACTTATAATATTAACATTATTAATAAATCTAAAGATTTTCTAATCTGATGGTACATCTAGAATCAAGTTTTAGAAGATTTACTAATTATAATTTTTTGCCTCCAACCATTATTCAATACTAGGGTAAACAGAAGTCGTAACAAATTTAGTTCTTTAGTGGGTCTTTCCGCCAGAGCTAATTTAATAATTTTACCCCAGCGTGAGTTGAGCCTGCAAACCTTAGCTCCCATAGTAGGCTGCCTACGAACTGGGCTACTGATCTAACTTATTATGACGAGATGATATATGACTTATAATTATTAAAAGCGTATCCTGAGCAACGCGGGGTGCGTCAACTACTTATAAGTACGTTACCTGGCGCCTTTGCGTACATCAATAGCTGAGCGTATAGGTGCCTTTGAAGGCAGCGACGTGCGGCGACCTTGGACAACATTATATCAAAATTGTAAAAATATTTTCATCTATGCTTCGTTTTTGTTGTTATAATTATTTAACAATAAACTTATAAGAAATAGTCACGATAGCAGTTGGGTGGGCAGAATTTCAAGTCAAGAAACCCGAGTTCGATCCCCAGGTGAAAGGCTCGTACCAATGGGTTTCGTAAAAAAAAAACTTATGTACAAATGATATCGTTGGCATGGACATAAAGACGTCGACGGGCTCACAACCTGTCATGTTGTCCCGAAAATATCTTTGGTGGAAGATGGGTCAAAGGGACTTTATCGTCTAGACTAGACCCCTGTCAACCCCTGTATTGGAAATTGCGTAAAGATATTTATTTTATTTATTAACAATAAAGTTGTTTGAAATTTTCATTACCAATAACTCCCAAGCTATTAAAAAAACAGAGACAACGGCTCGGATTTGATAGCTACTTGCCAGCTGTTAGAGGCGTACCTCAGGGTTCAATCTTGGGGTACATACTTTTTATATTATACGGTGCAGATATTGTAAACACAATAAAAGATAGTAATTATCATTTATACGCAGACGAACTTTAGATGTAAACTTTTTTTAAACCCATCGCCAATCACGCCATCAAATAACGCCATCGAAATAACGAAAGTCAATTACGTCCTGAATAGTGCAAAGAACTGATTAGTGCAACGAAATGCAAAAAAAAACGGAGTGCAAATCCCAATATACAACCCCTCCCTTTTTGGATAAGCTTATGTCCTGCAGAGGAGTTCTACATACAGATATTTATGTATATATAAGAAAATGAAGTTCACATTAATATAACATTGGATATATCATTACAAATAAATAAAATTGAAGTAGTTCCAAATTAATAGGTTCTCGCAAAGTGCATATGAAAGTAAATATAGTGCTTAGGTAAAAAAAAATATTTGAATGTCTGTCTATATGTTCCGACTAATATCCGGAACGGCTTTAGCGATTTCAATGGGACTTTCACTGGCAGATAACTAATTTTATACGGAGGAACATTCACACATACAAAACGGCCTATAAAAGTCCACTGCAGGACATAGGCCTCTCCCATAGGGAGGATTTGCCGTAATCGCCACGCATGGCAAGCGAATTGGCGATCGCAGTATCAGACACCTCGCACCTTAGACGCCGCTGCCCATCTTCGGTCTGATTATTTTGGTTCGATATTTTTATAGATTCCCACCATCCATCGGTCGCCAAAACTAGTGACTAGTGACTAGTGTTAAAAATATTTTATCTCTCACCTCCGCGTGACAGTCGTTGACGGCAATCCCGCGCACCGACATGTGCTCGCCGGACACGCACTTGGTGCCCGTCGTCACCGCCACCACCTGCACCAAGAGACCTCAGTTGGTGTTGCACCACCAGACCTCAGTTGGTGCTGCACCACCAGACCTCAGTTGGTGCTGCACCGACAGACCTCAGTTGGTGCTGCACCGACAGACCTCAGTTGGTGCTGCACCACCAGACCACTCTTCATGCAGCATTAACACGCATTCGAGAGAGTCAACATGGCCCAGTCGGGTCACAGTCAAACTTGAAACTTTTGCTAAACTTTATGACATAACAACAATTTGTGAGAAACTGGTGTCGGCACTTGGATACCAGCTCCTCGTGAACCAATTCTGTGATAATTACAAAGAAAAAACAGGAGAAAATTTTTATTAGAAAATTAGATCAATATAGGTGACTATGTGCGTGTGTGGCGTATGTATGTATGTATGTTCATCTGTGTTAATATTTAAAACGTATAAGTGTATTTATATACACACACATAGATATTTTAAATTATTTAACGACTACTATGTTTAAAAACTTCTTTTGAATTTACAACAGTATCAAACAAGAAAAAGCATATACATTTCAAAATTAAACAAATAACGACATACCCTGGCCCCCTCCACGCGGTGGTTGATGGTGATGACAATACCGGCGAGCACTTTGCGCTTGGAGTGCAACAGATCGCCGCGCATCAACTGAACGAATTTCTCGTTGACTAATCTGCAGTAGAAATTAGTAGCATTGACTAGACAGGAGTGAGAGACACCTACGAACCCAAACGGCCACCCAGCGCACTCACTCACCTCGTCGACCCCATCACACTAATCCGACCACTCCGCACAAATATCCAGGCACTGCGGCACTACCCATAAACGGACACGCACATGCACACGCACACATACACATACACGCACACGCACACATACACGCACACGCACACATACACGCACACGCACACGCGCACACGCACACGCACACGGGCCAGCTCGCCTGGGCAGCCCGCACCCGCACACGCATACGCACACATACACGCACACGCACTCGCACACGCAAATGCACACGCACACGCACACGGGCCAGCACGCCCGGGCAGCTCGCACACGCACACGCACCCGCACACGCACACACGCACACACGCACTCACCGCGCCACGCGGTCGGCCAGCTCGCCGGGGCAGCCCGCACGCACACACGCACTCACCGCGCCACGTGGTCAGCCAGCTCGCCGGGGCAGCCCGCACGCACACACGCACTCACCGCGCCACGCGGTCGGCCAGCTCGCCGGGGCAGCCCGCACACGCACACGCACTCACCGCGCCACGTGGTCGGCCAGCGGCTGCGGCAGCGGCGCGGCGGGCGCGGGCGGCGGCGCGCCGCGCGGCTCGCCGAGCTCGCCCAGCGCGGCGCGCGCCGCCGCCAGCTTCGCCAGCTTCTTGCTCGACCCTGGAACGACGATGCTTCGACGATGACTTTATAAGCGGCAATAGCCTCTAAGGCTTTGATGATGACTTTATAAGCGGCAATAGCCTCTAAGGCTTTGACGATGACTTTATAAGCGGCAATAGCCTCTAAGGCTTTGACGATGACTTTATAAGCGGCAATAGCCCTAATGGTTTAGGGTTGCGGACTGCGAAACATGACGTCGCACAGGTTTCGGGCCCCGCCATTCGACTGTTGACGTAAACCAACTCCGGACCACTCCAATTGAGCTGCAATGCTCGTGGCATTGCAGCTCAATTGGAGTAGTTAACAGGAATACTAGTAATGTTATTCGGCATTGCTAGAATTCTTTTAAAAAAAAAAAAGATGATACATTTCGTATCCTGGATTGTCCATCGTACTTGTGGTTACCACCACATACATATCTTTACGACATGTCACACGTCATGTTCTATAGTTAGTATAAAATGTTAAGTTATTAAACAGTTATTATTGTATTTAGTTATTATATATGTTATTAGTATTATGTAGTTAGTTATTATATATGATGAAAATATGTGATAGGTAGATGTGTAAAAATTTAATTAAATTTAACTAAACTCACCGTAACCCTCGAACCTCTGGTCCTTTATCTGGCAGACAACTTTGTACCTCATGCTGTGACTCAACTGGAGGGGGGCTGGGGTGAAAAGAATGATACATACATTAAGTATATAGCGTGATTTGTTCATGATTCCCTCACATACACTAGACATAGATTACACTAGACATAGACGAAAAACATAGATAGAAACAACGTCACGTACCTCGCTCTGATCCGCAAAGTTTTATATACTTTGGGAGCAAAGTCTTATATACGCAGCACGTGTTTTATGGAATCAGAAAAGCACCACAAAACTAAGAAAAACAAAAGCACCACAAACACCTAGACCCTAGACAATGTAGAAAAAGTGGTTTTCTACACTGACCCGAACGGGAGTCGAACCCGGCATCTAAGTAAGTAAGTAACTTTGAACATCCTCAAGTACGTACAAATATTACATTTGAATTCCGCGCCTCCGAAACTTCTTCAGTGGGTTAATTATTGATTGTAACTACCGATTTGATTTAAATACTTTGACTTAATTGGATTTTGAACGAAGAAGTTGTTCTTATAGATCCTCATTAATAATTTTCACTACTGTTTCACAATCTTGCGGATAAAAGATCTGTGTATTTGCAAGTCATCTACATTTAAAAGGAGTTAGCATTCTTTTTTACAGTTAATGATGTCTGAAATGTAAATTATAAACAATACAGGACCTAGAATAGGTCCCTGTGGAACACCACGATACACTGAAGATGGTTCGAATTGTTTTTTGATCGGTGATTCGCCATTGTATTTTTTAAAACTGAGATATTGTGTTCATCCTGTTAAATAACTATAAAACCGCCATAGGTCTTGACTTCTTTGGCTAGAAAGTTGTCTGAGAACCATACTCTAACGTCTTTAAAATGTGTCACTAGACCAAAGGGAACATTAAGTACCAGGGCATCATAACCAGACGGTGCTTACAATGCTCTTAAAATGTCATTAAAAGAACTAATTCTTCTGTGAAGTCTTAAACTAATAGTCGTTGTTACAACGTTACCATTATTTACTCTTTGATCTTTATCAAAATAGAACATTGAATGATTTGTTTGCTATAGCGATGCACAGCATGTCTAAGGAGAAAAGAGGTTACTTCAATGGCAAATATACATTTTCACTTACTATGATATTTATTACTTCGTACATGTAAATTATTAATAATGATTGCTATATTTTTAAAAATGTGCAATGTATATTTTTCTATAATATTATTTGGTGATAGCTGGAAATCAGTGTTTTTCTCTTTGGCAAAGGTATACACTGAGCTATGGCCTTTTTGTGCCACTGTAGATCACACTTTATGTATCTTCAATTTTTATTTCTATTTCTTATTTTATTTTTTCTTTTTTACTGAAACATCTACTTCACTTTCGATTGATTTGCTTTAAGTATTTTTGTTAGTTCTTAGTTTCACCATTATTCTTGTGTCTATAATGTTTGTTTCAGTTGCTGTGAGCCGTAGTGACCAAATAAACAGTTTATCTATCTATCTATCTATCTATCTTATGAATGAACTCACCCTCCGGCGAATCCAACGGGGTGCCGTCGCCATACGTGCAGTTGAAAATGATCCCGGGGTAGTTCTCATACAGGGTGTTTATCGGGCTCTTTTGCACCGGGAGAGATACGGGCGCTCCAAACAACCCAGTGGCGGGGGACACGGACGCGGGGGGTGCGGGGGGCGCTGCATGGTTGATTCATAAAAAAATTGTTAGTTATTTAATAAATTATTAAAACTTTCGGGAGACATTACAAAAAAAATATCTTCACGCAATTCCCAATACAGGGTAAGACAGAGGTCTAGTCTAGACAATTAAGTCCCCTTGACCCACCTTCCAAAGATATTTTCGGGACGACGTGACAGGTGGTGAGCCCGTCGTCATCTCAATGTCCAAGTCAACGATAAATTCGTAGATAAGTTTTAAAAAAAACCCATTGGTACGAGCCTGCCATCTGGGGATCGAACTCGGGTCTCTTGAGTCGAAAAACCACTCGGCTATCGTGACTTCTCGACTGTGTTTCGGACCTGTCGGGAGGTCCTAAGGTCGTTCAATTACTCACTCTCAGTCTCACTCACGTTGTCGGATTATGATTATTTACGCTGGCATTCCCTGTGGTTACGATGTGCAAATATACCACTCCCAACCACCACCACCCCCTCCTTTGCTTTCATTACGAGTCGTAAGAGGCGACTAGAATCAAATCAAAATTCCTAAATTTTTCGCGATGAATAAAAGCGACATAAATAACAAACAAAAAATACCAAACCAAAATAATACATACCGGTAACGGGTGCAACAGCTAAGGCGCGAGATGTCTGGTATTGCGATCGCCAATCCGCTTGCCGAGCGAGCCAAATACTGGGGTAGACCTCTGTCTACCCCTATATTGGGAATGGCATAATTACAGCGGGAATAACCTACCTGGATGCTCTATCAACGGTTTGCTAATCGAATTCTGGTGCTTCATCTTCATCTCCACGCACTGGAACTCGGATGCTGCAAATTAACTTCAAATGAGACCAATCAGAACAACTGTCAAAATGTGGATCAAAATCGACGACCGTCCGTGGTCGAGTGGCGTACACGCCTGTTTTCACGGTGTCGCTAGCTCCCCAGGTCCCGGGTTCGATTTCCAATATCGAATTCGAATTGAAATTCGAGTGGGGTCGCAGTAGACAAATTTTAAATTAGCCAACGGTGAAATTCGTACATAAGTTTTTGAAAAACTCATTGGTACTGCCACCTGGGGATCGAACTCGGATCTCTCGACTCGAAATTCCGACCACCCAACAACTGACTTTTTATATTCATACATATGAATATTCATGACTCGAGTACAAACATTCATATTTATCTATCAGAAACAACTGTCTGCCCCAAGCAGCATCTTCAACCCCTCGCTTCGAAGTCGTCGCACATATAAATTAGTGAAATATGGACAAAAGGCCATTCTGACCAATAGGAATCCAAGACCAATTCAAAATATATAATTAACCTAATCATAATACATAAAATACACACATGAAAATCGTTGGCTTGGTCCCGAAAATATCTTCGTTGGATCGTGGGTCGAAGGGAGTTAATTGGCTAGACTTGACCTCTGTCTACCCCTGTATTGGGAATTGCGCGAAGATATTTATTTATTATTTATTTATTTATTTTTACAATATAATGCTTTATACAAATATAATGTGATATTTTCTCGAAATAGCTTGGGAGCGATCACCTCATTCCCAGATGTTACTGTCATTAATATATTCATTTATATTATAATAACCCTTCTCATAAAGTTTCTCTTTAATAAATTTCTCAAACCTGTCAATAGACTTTGAACACACATCACCTTCCCTAGCAATGGGAAAAAATAAATAAAATAAAATTAAATATCTTCACGCAATTCCCAATACAGGGGTATACAGAGGTCTAGTCTAGACATTTAAGATCCACCTTCCACCGAAGATATTTTCAGGATAACGTGACAGGTGGTGAGCCCGTCGCCGTATTTATGTGCAAGCCAACGATATGATTTGTACATAGGTTTTTAGAAAAACCCATTGGTACGGCCACATGAGGATCGAACTCGGGTCTCTCGACTCGAAATTCCGACCACCCAACCACTCGGCTATCGTGACTTCTAAGCAATGGGAAAATTCAAGATATACACCCAAAAACATACACACACTAACGCCCTGAACATCCTCTCTCGCTCTCACCAAGCTCGTCATGAGGTCAGGTCCGAGACCGGGGGCTGCAGAACTCACCCGGTCCCCTGGGCGGTTCGTCGCTGGTGAAGTCCTGGTGCCTCGGGGGCGCCGGCATGAGACGCCCGGCGCGAGCTAGAAGGGCGGAAAGGCAGGAGCGGGCAGCGGCCGCCCTAGCCTCCCGCTTGCTGTGGCCCCCACCCTCGAAAGTCATGTCTGCGACCTGAATTTTTTTTTCTCACACAGAGAAGGGAGCCAAACGAGCTGGTGGCTCACGTGACGGTAAGTGATCACCGGAGCCCATGAACATCCGCGATACCGGTGCCATAGCAGATGCTTTGCCGGCCTTTGAGAAAGGTTTTGCAGCGGTAGAGCCACGCATCAGCTTTTGTTGTTGCATGAATGAGCCGGCTCGACCGGGGAAGTACCACGACCTCACAGAATACCGGCGTGAAGTACAAGTCTAACAAACTTGTGCGTTTCGTCTGGTGAGTGCAGGTAAACGGGTGTTAACGCAGTAGTTCTATTTGTTTATAATCACCTAGTATCCTGTCTGTAATACTCATAGAATATAAAGAAATAAATATCTTCACGCAATTCCCAATACAGGGGTAGACAGAGGTCTAGTCTAGACAATTAAGTCCCTTTAACCCACCTTCCACCGAAGATATATTCGGGACAACGTGCCAGGTGGTGAGACGGTCGCCGTCTTTATGTCCAAGCCAACGATATAATTCGTACATAAGTTTTTGAAAAACCCATTGGTACGGCCACATGAGGATCTAACTCGGGTCTCTCGACTCGAATTCCGATCACCCAACCAGACAATACCCAAGCCAACGATATAATTCGTACATAAGTTTTTGAAAAACCCATTGGTACGGCCACATGAGGATCTAACTCGGGTCTCTCGACTCGAATTCCGATCACCCAACCAGACAATACCCAAGCCAACGATATGATTTGTACATAGGTTTTTAGAAAAACCCATTGGTACGGCCACATGAGGATCGAACTCGGGTCTCTCGACTCGAAATTCCGACCACCCAACCACTCGGCTATCGTGACTTCTAAGCAATGGGAAAATTCAAGATATACACCCAAAAACATACACACACTAACGCCCTGAACATCCTCTCTCGCTCTCACCAAGCTCGTCATGAGGTCAGGTCCGAGACCGGGGGCTGAAGAACTCACCCGGTCCCCTGGGCGGTTCGTCGCTGGTGAAGTCCTGGTGCCTCGGGGGCGCCGGCATGAGACGCCCGGCGCGAGCTAGAAGGGCGGAAAGGCAGGAGCGGGCAGCGGCCGCCCTAGCCTCCCGCTTGCTGTGGCCCCCACCCTCGAAAGTCATGTCTGCGACCTGAATTTTTTTTTCTCACACAGAGAAGGGAGGCAAACGAGCTGGTGGCTCACGTGACGGTAAGTGATCACCGGAGCCCATGAACATCCGCGATACCGGTGCCATAGCAGATGCTTTGCCGGCCTTTGAGAAAGGTTTTGCAGCGGTAGAGCCACGCATCAGCTTTTGTTGTTGCATGAATGAGCCGGCTCGACCGGGGAAGTACCACGACCTCACAGAATACCGGCGTGAAGTAGAATTCTAACAAACTTCTGCGTTTTGTCTGGTGAGTGCAGGTAAACGGGTGTTAACGCAGTAGTTCTATTTGTTTATAATCACCTAGTATCCTGTCTGTAATACTCATAGAATATAAAGAAATAAATATCTTCACGCAATTCCCAATACAGGGGTAGACAGAGGTCTAGTCTAGACAATTAAGTCCCTTTAACCCACCTTCCACCGAAGATATATTCGGGACAACGTGCCAGGTGGTGAGACGGTCGCCGTCTTTATGTCCAAGCCAACGATATAATTCGTACATAAGTTTTTGAAAAACCCATTGGTACGAGCCGGCCACTTATAGATCGAAATCGGGTCTCTTGACACGAATTTCCGACAACCCAACCACTCGGCTACCGTGACTTCTACGTTTGTTTTCTTATATTGGAAATTAACTGTGAGCCCGTCGCCGTTTTTATGTCCAAGCCAACGATATAATTCGTACGTAAGTTTGGTACGAGCCTGCCACCTGAGGCCACCTGAGGAGATCGACCTCTGGTCCCTCGACTCGAATTCCGATCACCCAACCAGACAATACCCAAGCCAACGATATAATGAACATTAAGCTGGAATTTGTAATACCAAATAAATATAAATAATATATACCAAAAACAGGCATAAATAAAGAAAGAGATTTAAAATGTCTACTGACGAGTGTAGTACACGGTGGCTTGGAGGTAAGTGCGTTGCCTCGGTATGGCATAGGTCGCGGGTTCGGCTGTCGTGACTTATATTTACAGAGATAAAAATAATATCACGCCGTTCCCGATGTAGGGGTAGACAGAGGTCCAGACAATTAAGTCCTTTCGACCCACCTTCAACCGAAGATATTTTCGGGACAACGTGGCAAGTGGTGAGCCAGCTCCCATCTTTATATGCAAGCCAACGATAAAAGTCGTACATGAATTTATTCACGCCATCCCCAATACAGGGGTAGACAAAGATCTAGACTCTAGACGATTAAGTCCCATTGACCCACCTTCCACCGAAGATATTTTAGGGACAACGTGAGCCCGTCGTCGTCTGTAGTACATGAATTTTTGGAAAAAAACTCATAGGTACGAGCTTACCATCTGGGGATCGAACTCTGGTACCTCAAATCCAATTCCCGTCACCCACACACACAGCTATCGTGACTTTTTCATATATATATATATATATATATATATATATATATATATATATATATATATATATATATATATATATATATATATATATATATATATATATATATATATATATATATATATATATATATATATATATATATATATATATATATATATATATATATATATATATATGTTTTCATAAATACATAAAAAAAAAGTCACGATAGCCGAGTGGTTGGGGTGGTCGTAATTTCGAGTCAAGCGACCCGAGTTCGATCCCCAGGTGACAGACTCGTACCAATGGGTTTTTCAAAAACTTATGTATGAATTGTATCAGAGACTTAGACATAAAGACGGCGACGGGCTCGCCACCTGTCACGTTATCCCGAGAATATCTTCGGTGGAAGGTGGGTCGAAGGGACTTAATTGCCCAGACTAGACCTCTGTCTACCCCTGTATTGGGAATGGCGTGAAGATATTTATTTATTTATCTATAAATGCAAATACATATCGTATACATATAGACTGACCGTAACCGCGACGGTGAAGCTGGGACAGTGCGCCGGGCCTCCCTGCTGCAGAATGGTATACGTGACGCGCACCCCGAGCTCGTTCAAGGCGGAAACTGGCGATTTGCCCCCGGACTCCACGGCGTCAGCGGCGTTCGCCAGAGCCTGGAAGTGACGTACCTTCGATTTCACTCCAAGTCCAAAATTATCTTCTCTGCTATGGAAGAAACTCTACTCCATTCCACTAATATCTTCACGCATGGGTAGAATTGCAGAATATAATATTGCTGGAAGTCGATGGATGGGGGCTGAGGACCGTTCACTGTGGAATGTTACAGGGGAGGCCTATGTTCAACAGTGGACTCTTGATAGGCTGTAAAGAAGATGGGTACACAGAGGTCTAGAAAATTAAATCCATTCGGAACCACCCTTCGCTGAAAACATTTTATTGGGACAACGTGACAGGCGGTGAGTACGTCGCCGTCTTTATGTACAAACCAACGATATAAATCGTACATAAGTTTTTTTTTTTTTTAAATAATTGGTACCAGCCTGCTGGTACGTGAGGAACGAACTCGGCTATAGTGACTTTTTCCACGTTTCAAAAAAAGGAAGTCACGATAGACGAGTAGTCGGGAGATCGGAATTTCGAGTCAAGAGACCCGAGTTCGATCCCCAGGTGACAGACTCGTACCAATGGGATTTTCTCAGAAACTTACGTACGAATTATATCGTTGGCATGGACGGCGACGGGCTCACCACCTGTCACGTTGTCCCGAAAATATCTTCGGTGGAAGGTGGGTCGAAGAGACTCAATTGTGTAGACTAGACCTCTATCTACCCCATGTATTGGGAATCGCGTGAAAGATATTCACATTGTTTTTTTTTTTTTTCAAAGAAAGGAAACGGATTCAAACCTGCAAGTTCCATTTGAAACCGGCATCAAGCCGTATTGCGGGCGCTGGTCTCTTAGCGGGCGGCCCACCATCTGGAAGTGTACAAATTGACAATGGTAACGCGACTACCATCGTGGTATCCGCAGCTATGTGGTCCCGGGTTCGATTCCCGGACGGTTGAATGTAGAAAATCACATTTCCCACATTGTCTCGAGTGTGTTTGTGTTAATTTATTGTGCCCGATTCCATTACACGCGTAGTTTGGCTAGTTACTTTAGGATCAATGTTAACAGAGCAATGTATGTGATGTTGTCCCTATCTGTGTATGGATATTTATTAGACGACCTCCGTGGACGAGTGGCCTAAAAACACCGGTTTTCAAGGTGTCGCCATCTCGAGATCCCGGGTTCGATTCCCGGTCGGGTCAATGTAGAAAAATCCCATTTTCTATATTTTCTCAGGTCTGGGTATTTGTGGCGCCTTCGTTGTTTCAGATTCCCTTACCTCAAGTGCTTTAGCATCTTACTTGGGATCGGAGCAATGTATGTGATGTTGTCCCTATCTATATATGTATTTATTTATTATATTTATTTATTTATTATTGTTTAAAACCCCATCCCAATTCCGCTGAGCATACACATATACATGCATACATACATACATACATAACAGCCTATAAAAATCCACTACTGAACACAGAAAAATTCATCTCCCCATTTCCAATACTGCGGTAAACAGAAAACCGTACAATTAAGTTCGCAGTCCATTATCGTACATAAGTTTAAAAAAAAAACTACTAGTACGAGTAAGGTCAGGAGTACCCTAAACCGAAGAGCATGTATGAAAGGAATAATGAAAGTGGACAAAGCGAAACATGTATGAAAGAATCGTAGCAATTGGAAAGAAGTGGTCTCTGCGTACCCTTACGGGAAATAGGCATGATAGATATAATATGTATGTATGGTACGAGCCTACCATCTGGGGATCGAACTCGGCTCTCCTGACTCGAATTCCGATCACCCAACCACTCGGCTATCGTGACTTAATTATCCGTGACTTAACGATGTTTGGTAAACATGTACATTATTACTGTGTACTTACCGCTCGATATAACAGGCCATTAAGATAGAATAAAATGTTTGCATGTATTGTTACATTCCATTATCGCACAGAAGTCACGATAGTCGACTGGATGGGTTACCAATGGGTTTTTTTTTTTTCAAAACCTATGCACGATTCATATCGTTCGCTTGGACATAAAGACGGCGACGGGCTCACCACCAGTCACGTTGTCCCGAAAATATCTTCGGTGGACGGTGGGTCGAAGGGACTTAATTGTCCAGACCAGACCTCTGTCTACCCCTGTCCCTCTGTCTATTATTTTATTTAACATACATACATATAATCACGCCTCTTTCCCGTAGGTGTAGGCAGAGACCACTTCTTTCCACTTGCTACGATCCTTACATACTTGTTTCGCTTCGTCCACTTTCATTATTCCCTTCATACATTCTCTTCGATTCAGGGTACTCTTGACCTGGCCTTTTTTCAGGACGTACCTGATTTGGTCTCGAAACGTCCGCCTTTATATATTAATACGCGTTATAATTAATACGCGTAGTGTTCACGTAGTGTTTAAAACTACGCGTATTAATTAAGTTTAAACATTATGAGTAATATTTATTTATTTATTTAGGTTCACCAACAAGGATTACATCGCAGCAATTAACACAAAACTTAAGTATTAAAGATTTTAGGTAAATGTTAAGGATACATTTACCACAAAGGTAAACACAACATTCATAACTGTACCACCTTAGGAAGAAAATCTTATAAATATTGAATAAAAGAAGAAATATCTTCACGCCATTACTATATCTGAGGTAGACAGAGGTTTAGGCAATGAATTCCTTACGAGACACCTTCCACCGAAGACAGCCCATCGCCGTCTTTATGTCCAAGCCAACGATATAAATCGTATACAAGTTTTTGAAGAAACCCATGGGAAAGTGCCTGCCGTATGAAATTCGAACTCGGGTCTCTCGGCTCGAATTGCGATAACCCAACCACTCGGCTATCGTGATTAAAAAAAATTATAGGATATATAAATATATATCATCACGCAATTTTCAATATAAGGGTAGACAGAGATCTAGTCTAGAAAGTTAAGTCCCTTCCGCCGAAGATATTTTGACAACGTGTCAGGTGGTGATCCCGTTGCCAACTATATAAACCGTACATATGTTTTGAAAATACCCAGTAGGTGTAAGGTGATTGGAGCCAGCAACCTGGAGTTCGAACTCCGTTCTCTAGACACGAATTCCGATCACCCAACCACTCGGCTATTGTGACTTTCATTTCTTTATAGAAGAATAATAGTCTCGATAGCCGTGTGGTTGGGTCGTCGGAATTTTGAGTCGAGAGACCCGAGTTCGATCCCCTGGAGGCCGGCTCGTACCAATGGGTTTTTATAAAAACTGTACATAATTTTTAGAAAAACCCGAAGAATTATATCGTTGGCTTGGACACAAAGACGGCGACGGGCTCACCACTAGTCACGTTGTCCTGACAATATCATCGGTGGAAGGGACTTAATTGTCTAGACTAGACCTCTGTCTACCCCTGTATTGGGAATTACGTGAAGATGTTTATTATTTATTATTATATATTATTATAGAAGAATATAAACAATCGTCTCCGATGGCGAGGAGTCTATAAACTTTAAAACAACCAAACAACAACGTACCCGTTACTTCGTTAATCTCGCGTAAAACAGTATTTGAGTTTTCAATCTCGCACATTTGTTAATATTATTTAAAAAAAACTATCACAGATTATACAATACAATACACAATAGTGTTTCCACAATTTGTAATCTACACTAACACTTAAGAGAACACTGCCGAAACTACAAATTACATGCTAGGGAAAAACACGAAAACGCTTGAATATATTTAATTATGGGCGCTGAAAATTTGTTCAACTACCCTCCATATAATTTTTAAAACGACTCCGCTTTTTTTAGACGACCTTGCTCGAACAGTATACACGGGTGATGGTTTCCGGCCGATTCTAATGTCCCGTGATCGATTCCCGGGACGGGTTAACGAAGAGAACCACTTTTTTATATTGTTTCGAGTTTGTATTATCTTCGTTGTTTCTAATTTTTTAAAACAAGTAAATATTTGAGGATCGGAGCAATGTATGTGATGTTGTCAACGTTTATAAATTTATGTATGGATATATATATATATATATATATATATATATATATATATATATATATATATATATATATATATATATATATATATATATATATATATACGCCACCCGAATACGGAGGTCGTCGCGTATATTTAAATAAAAAAGACATTACACGACTGCTCTGGAGTATAATACTTTTATAATAAATCGTCGAAGGGCTTGGTATACAATCTGAACTAATTACGTCGCCATTCCAATCACGAAGATATTTTCGAGACAACTTGACAGTTGGTGAGTCCGTCGCCGTCTTTACGTCCAAGCCAACGATATAATTCTGGATGTGTGATCGATTCGAGTAAAGAGACTCGAGTTCGATTCCCAAGTGGAATGCTCGTACTAAAGTTTTTTCAAAAACTTATGTACGATTTATATCGTTGTTTTGGACATAAAGACGGCGACGGGCTCACCTACTGTCACGTTGTCCCAAAAATACCCTCGGTGGAAGGTGGGTTCGAAAGGATTTAATTGTCTAGACCTCTATCTACCCCTGCTTAGGGAATAGCGAGAAGATATTTTGTATTATAAAAAAATACACGATAGCAGAGTGGTTCGGTGATCGGAAAACTGGTCGAGACCCAGGTCGATCCCAGGTAGTGAAGCTCGTATCAATGGTTTAAAAAAAAACTTATGTACGATTTACATCGTTGGCTTGGACATAAAGACGGCGACGGGCTCACCACCTGTCACGTCATCCCAAAATACCTTCGATAGAAGGTGGGTTCGAAAAGGACTTAATTGTCTAGACTAGACCTCTGTCTACCCTGTATTGGGAATTACGTGAAGATATTTTTATTATGCAATACAGCTTATTTCGACACTGGAAATTGAAATAGTCCTAACAACAACTTATATAATTCCATCATTGATTTATAAACATCAATCTCTGGACAATACCCTAATTTATTTATAAATTATACTAAAAATAAGAATAAATAAATAAATAAATAAATAAATAAATAAATAAATAAATATCTTCACGCAATTCCCAATACAGGGGTAGACAGAGGTCAAGTCTAGACAAAATTAAGTCCCTTTGACCCACCTTCCACCGAAGATATTTTCGAGACAACTTGACAGTTGGTGAGTCCGTCGCCATCTTTACGTCCAAGCCAACGATATAATTCTGGATGTGATCGATTCGAGTAAAGAGACTCGAGTTCGATTCCCAAGTGGAATGCTCGTACTAAAGTTTTTCAAAAACTTATGTACGATTTACATCGTTGGCTTGGACATAAAGACGGCGACGGGCTCACCACCTGTCACGTCATCCCAAAATACCTTCGATAGAAGGTGGGTTCGAAAAGGACTTAATTGTCTAGACCTCTATCTACCCCTGCTTAGGGAATGGCGAGAAGATATTTTGTATTATAAAAATACACGATATGAAGTGGTTCGGTGATCGGAAGAGCGAGTCGAGACCAGGTCGATCCCAGGTAGTAAGCTCGTATCAATGGTTTAAAAACTTATGTACGATTTACATCGTTGGCTTGGACATAAAGACGGCGACGGGCTCACCACCTGTCACGTCATCCCAAAATACCTTCGATAGAAGGTGGGTTCGAAAAGGACTTAATTGTCTAGACCTCGTTCTACTCCCGTATTGGGAATAGTGTGAAGATACATTTAAATAGGTTGTTTTGTTTAGAGGCTAACATGTTCATACTTACATTTCGCGCCGGAAACTGTCTCTTTGGCGCTAGAGTCCGCTTTGAAGGCATAATGTCGGTTGTGGAGCTGACTCCGTAATTCTGAAAAGCGAAACGATTGTTATAAATGTAAATCGAATGACGAATAAAACATTTGAAAACTTATGGTAATAGTTCATATTTGAGCAGCGTAAGGCCATATAATTCTTACAAAATAATAATGCAATTTATAAGTCACGATAGCCAGTGGTTGGGTGGTCGGAATTTCGAGTCAAGACCAGTTAGATCCTCAAGTATCTTCGGTGGGTCGAAGGGACTTAAATGTCTAGACTAGACCTCTGTCTACCCTGTATTGGGAATTGTGTGAAGATATTTTTTATTATGCAATACAGCTTATTTCGACACTGGAAATTGAAATAGTCATAACAACAACTTATATAATTCTAACATTGATTTATAAACATCAATCTCTGGACAATACCCTAATTTATTTATAAATTATACTAAAAAATAAGAATAAATAAATAAATATCTTCACGCAATTCCCAATACAGGGGTAGACAGAGGTCAAGTCTAGACAAAATTAAGTCCCTTTGACCCACCTTCCAACGAAGATATTTTCGGGACAACGTGACAGGTGGTGAGCCCGTCGCCGCCTTTATGTCCAAGCCAACGATGAAATTCGTACATAAGTTTTTGAAAAACTCATTGGTACTGCCACCTGGGGACCGAACTCGGGTCTCTCGACTCGAAATTCCGACCACCCAACAACTCGGCTATCGTGACTTCTAAAATTATACTCATTTACTTAAACTCCTATTGTATTTTTTATTAACATAACTGATTCGATGTTACTGTATACGTTGAATGTCAATGAATAAACATAGTGGTGACGGCAGTACTTAACACGATACATTTTTATTAAATAAATGATATATTTAAAACATCAACATACATCAACATGCACACACACCAAAATGTTAAGGGTTCCAACCCTTAATTTTTTTTAGACAAAATATTTGTTTTTGTTTTTTAATGATACAGCATACAAAAATACATACAACTCTAAATTTTCACCACTCTATGATCAAACCCAATTTTTTTTATATGGAAAAACAAAGTTTGCGGGGTCAGCTAGTTCAAGTATAATAATAAAAATTTTAAGTGTTCCCTTTACTCATAACCATCTTTCCTATAGGACCATTAAAAGAAAATAAGACATATATCTTCACGCCATTCCCCATACAGGAATAAAAAGAGGTCTAGTCAATTAAGTCCCTTTGACCACCTTCCACCGAAGATATTTTCGGGACAACGTGACAGGTGGTGAGCCCGTCGCCGCCTTTATGTCCAAGCCAACGATATAATTCGTACATAATTTATTGAAAAACCCATTGGTATGAGCCTGCCACCTGAGATTGAACTCGGGTCTCTCGACTCAAATTCAAACACCCATCCACTCGACTACCGTGACTTCAAAAATGTGACTTGAGCCAATAAAGTTGTTTTAATAAGGAATAAATCACTTACCCAGTCGCCAAAAGTACCTGAAAAAATGTATGATCAAATTACTCAATACAATATTTTATTATTTTCTCGTCATATATAATAAATATCTTCACGCAATTCCCAATACAGGGGTAAACAAAGGTCTAGTCTAGAGAATTAAGTCCCTTCAACCCACCTTCCACCGAAGATATTTTGGGGATAACTTGACAGGTGGAGACCCTGTCGCCATCTTTATATCCAAGCCAACGATATAATTCGTACATAATTTATTGAAAAACCCATTGGTATGAGCCTGCCACCTGAGATTGAACTCGGGTCTCGACTCCAAATTCTGACCACCCAACCACTCGGCTATCGTGACTTCTAAAATTATACTCATTTACTTAAACTCCTATTGTATTTTTATTAACATAACTGATTCGATATTACTGTATACGTTGAATGTCAATGAATAAACATAGTGGTGACGGCAGTACTTAACACGATACATTTTTATTAAATAAATGATATATTTAAAATATCAACGTACATCAACATGCACACACACCAAAATGTTAAGGGTTCCAACCCTTAATTTTTAGACAAAATATTTGTTTTGTTTTTAAAAAAAAAAAACTATCACAGATTATACAATACAATACACAATAGTGTTTCCACAATTTGTAATCTACACTAACACTTAAGAACACTGCCGAAACTACAAATTACATGCTAGCGAAAACACGAAAACGCTTGAATATATTTAATTATGGGCGCTGAAAATTTGTTCGACTACCCTCCATATATTTTTAAAACGACTCCGCTTTTTAGACGACCTTGCTCGAACAGTATACACGGGTGATGGTTTCCGGCCGATTCTAATGTCCCGTGATCGATTCGAGTAAAGAGACTCGAGTTCGATTCCCAAGTGGAATGCTCGTACTAAAGTTTTTTCAAAAACTTATGTACGATTTATATCGTTGTTTTGGACATAAAGACGGCGACGAGCTCACCACCTGTCACGTCATCCCAAAAATACCTTCGATAGAAGGTGGGTTCGAAAGGACTTAATTGTCTAGACCTCTGTCTACCCTGTATTGGGAATTGTGTGAAGATATTTTGTATTATAAAAAAATACACGATAGCAGAGTGGTTCGGTGATCGGAAAACGAGTCGAGAGACCCGAGTCGATCCCAGGTAGTAGGCTCGTATCAATGGTTTAAAAAAAAACTTATGTACGATTTACATCGTTGGCTTGGACATAAAGACGGCGACGGGCTCACCACCTGTCACGTCATCCCAAAAATACCTTCGATAGAAGGTGGGTTCGAAAGGACTTAATTGTCTAGACCTCGTTCTACTCCCGTATTGGGAATAGTCTGAAGATACATTTTAAATAGGTTGTTTTGTTTCGAGGCTAACATGTTCATACTTACATTTTCGCGCCGGAAACTGTCTCTTTGGCGCTAGAGTCCGCTTTGAAGGCATAATGTCGGTTGTGGAGCTGACTCCGTAATTCTGAAAAGCGAAACGATTGTTATAAATGTAAATCGAATGACGAATAAAACATTTGAAAACTTATGGTAATAGTTCATATTTGAGCAGCGTAAGGCCATATAATTCTTACAAAATAATAATGCAATTTATAAGTCACGATAGCCGAGTGGTTAGGTGGTCGGAATTTCGAGTCAAGAGACCCGAGTTAGATCCTCAAGTATCTTCGGTGGGTCGAAGGGACTTAAATGTCTAGACTAGACCTCTGTCTACCCCTGTATTGGGAATTGTGTGAAGATATTTTTTATTATGCAATACAGCTTATTTCGACACTGGAAATTGAAATAGTCATAACAACAACTTATATAATTCTAACATTGATTTATAAACATCAATCTCTGGACAATACCCTAATTTATTTATAAATTATACTAAAAAATAAGAATAAATAAATAAATATCTTCACGCAATTCCCAATACAGGGGTAAACAAAGGTCTAGTCTAGACAATTAAGTCCCTTTGACCCACCTTCCACCGAAGATATTTTGGGGATAACTTGACGGGTGGAGACCCTGTCGCCATCTTTATATCCAAGCCAACGATATAATTCGTACATAATTTATTGAAAAACCCATTGGTATGAGCCTGCCACCTGAGATTGAACTCGGGTCTCTCGACTCGAAATTCCGACCACCCAACAACTCGGCTATCGTGACTTCTAAAATTATACTCATTTACTTAAACTCCTATTGTATTTTTTATTAACATAACTGATTCGATGTTACTGTATACGTTGAATGTCAATGAATAAACATAGTGGTGACGGCAGTACTTAACACGATACATTTTTATTAAATAAATGATATATTTAAAACATCAACATACATCAACATGCACACACACCAAAATGTTAAGGGTTCCAACCCTTAATTTTTTTTAGACAAAATATTTGTTTTTGTTTTTTAATGATACAGCATACAAAAATACATACAACTCTAAATTTTCACCACTCTATGATCAAACCCAATTTTTTTTATATGGAAAAACAAAGTTTGCGGGGTCAGCTAGTTCAAGTATAATAATAAAAATTTTAAGTGTTCCCTTTACTCATAACGATCTTTCCTATAGGACCATTAAAAGAAAATAAGACATATATCTTCACGCCATTCCCCATACAGGAATAAAAAGAGGTCTAGTCAATTAAGTCCCTTCGACGCACCTTCCACCAAAGATATTTTGGGAACGTCACCGTCTTAACGTCCAAGACAACGATATGAATCGTAAGTAGGTTTTGAAATAACCCATTAGTACAAGCCTGCATCCCCACCTGGGGATCGATCTCGGATCTCTCGACTCGAATTCCAAACACCCATCCACTCGACTACCGTGACTTCAAAATATGACTTGAGCCAATAAAATTGTTTTAATAAGAATAAATCACTTACCCAGTCGCCAAAAGTACCTGAAAAAATGTATGATCAAATTACTCAATACAATATTTTATTATTTTCTCATCATATATAATAAATATCTTCACGCAATTCCCAATACAGGGGTAAACAAAGGTCTAGTCTAGAGAATTAAGTCCCTTCAACCCACCTTCCACCGAAGATATTTTGGGGATAACTTGACAGGTGGAGACCCTGTCGCCATCTTTATATCCAAGCCAACGATATAATTCGTACATAATTTATTGAAAAACCCATTGGTATGAGCCTGCCACCTGAGATTGAACTCGGGTCGCTCGACTCCAAATTCTGACCACCCAACCACTCGGCTATTGTGACTATATAACATAAGCTTGATACAGCATATCAATAATTTAGTTTAGATGAGCTATTATCACAGCTGCATGAATATGCAATTATTTTCACTACTAAGCAATAATGAGCCACCTGCTAGTTTGCCCCTTATTCCAAAACAAAAAAAAAATTGCATGTGGTTGAGAATATTTTATCATTTTAACCACCCTCTTAAACATATTTAAATCGGCACAATAAACATATTTAATTCGACTTTAAGTTACACTCACAAGTCATCGAGAGAACCGAGTTCATCCCCAGGTGGCAGTACCAATGAGTTTTTCAAAAAACTTATGTACGAATTTCATCATTGGCTTGGACATAAAAACGGCGACGGGCTCACCACCCGTCACGTTGTCCCGAAACTATCTTCGGTAGAAGCTGGGTCAAAGGGACTTAATTGTCTAGGCTTGACCTCTGTCTACCCCTGTATTGGGAATTGCGTGAAGATATTTATTTATTTATTTATTTAACATGCAAAATTACTCTTACATAAAAATAAATATAATATCTTCATGCAACTCCCAATACAGGGCTCTAATGTAGACAATTAAGTCCCTTTGATCCACCTATTGTTATACTTATACATCATATAATTTAAAGTTCATGATATTTCTATTTAAAGATAATTTTAATTATAATTTAATAATATTTAAAACGGTAATTAAATTGCATTATAATTTTCAGTGATAATTTTCTTTTCTCAGATATTTTGGAGAACATTTTTTTATATTAAAGAAGTATATTGTTTACCATGTGTAACGTCTGTGTAAGGCCTTGAATATCATTATGGCAACAGACAGATGACAAGATATCCATCTCTAAAACACAAGGCTAATGTAATGAAACCGCGAATAGGCAGCGGCATCTGGAGTGCAAGGTGTCTGATACTGTAATTGTCAATTTACTTTCTAAGCATAGCTATTATATTTATATTATTATATGCTCTGTATGTGTAGTGGACTTGAATAGGCCATTTTGTGTGTATTAGTAAAAGAGAACCATTAGAGCTATTTATGATCTGAATTCGAAGGAAAATCATAGAGAAACATTTATAGAAATAAATATTTCAATGCCCAATGCCCCTCAATGTATATATGAAAATGTCATGTGTTATAAAAACATTAATATTTTTAATACTGATGTACATAATGTTGTATGTAATTTTATATTACTTATATTGATTAATAAATGTTTTGTAATATAGTGCCATTATCTTGGTTAAGATGGAGGTTGGATTTATCAGGTTGTCTCAAGTTTCTGTGATTAGAGGGTCGAAAGGACTCAATTGTCTAGACCCTCTGTCTACCCTAGTATTAGGAAAATTGCGTGTAGATAAAAATTAATAAAAATATCTAATTATATAATTGCTATTAATTGTTAATAGTATTCCATGTTGTTATAATGATCAGACTGGAGCAACGTGGCGGATATGTTAAAGCAGATGAACACTGTTCTCACAAAACTCACAATATATTCTAAAAAAAAGCCCAGAATTGGCCATTTCAGATCCTTACCGCACTTTTTTACATTCTAAATGTATTAACTCACCATTGTGTGTAAAATACGTATAATTATTATCCATCTTCGGAAAAAAACTGGAGAAAAATGATCAAATCGGTGAAATTTTGTGTCAATATTTGAAAATATTATTCATTTTTTAAACATTAAATTTAATGCAAACATGTCCTTATAATAACTAATGTTAAAATTACTATACGCGTAATTGAATGGCAGGGAATGACCAGGTACTTTTACTAATATAATGTAAATTATAAATTATATAAATTTTATTTATAATGATTTCAAAATTAATTTCTAAAATAATCGTTATATTCTGGTTGGTTATGTCAAGATTTCAATGTCAATATACAATAGAGATGCGCGTTGAATGAAAGACCGATTTCTTGGCGCCACTCTTCGAATAGCTTACAGTTTACGGTTCACCTGTTTACGCTAGATCGACATTTTAAGCGTCAAGGTGATTTCACGTTGACGAGTCAACGCATGAAAAAACGAGACAAGTTATTACGAAGACTGTCTACGTCGACTGGTAGACAAGGTTCATGGATAAACCATTTTACGGAAGAACGACATTTTGGTTTCACGATTTGTGATTTAAATAACTGTAAATATTAATTATTTCGGTCCTTAAAATTTTTTTGTAACACGAGCTTGTATGTATTGAAGTAAGATATTTTTATCACATCTACAAGTATTTTTTCCGCCTACTAATCATAAGCCTGGAAAAAGTATGAAGGAAGAAAAACTGCGGGCGGATTAAACCTTGTTCAGTCTATGATGTAAACTAGACGAAATTAAACTGTTCTATGAACTAGTTCATTAAACAGTTTAATTTTGTTAAAATTATAATGATTGCTAAAATCAGTCTCGTTTCGTCGACAGTAAAAACATTGACGACCACCACTAATATGCAATAACAACTAAAAACTAGAGATGAATGAGTACCACAGAATATGTATGCTTTCTATACTCTGTACCGAGAGACGAGGCAGGATTCTAATATGAGGAGCAATAAAACTGATAAAGAAGAAGATATGAATATTAAACACTATAAAAATTGTGTATAAATATTGAAAATTATTGACGCAAGACCTATTCAAAAACTTTACCTCTGCATCATATCAACACACCGGACCGATTAGCAATAGTGTATAATCGATAGTTTTGACATGCATGAGATGCCTAAAAATATATATTAAGTAGAAAAAATTATGTCAATATACAATTTGTTACCAAGAGCACAGCAGCAGTGATGAACAGCACCCACACATTAGAAAAAAACAATTATTTATAATCAAGAAAACAATAGATAGTCTAAAACATTTTTTATATTTAATAGTTTAGTTAAGTCCTTTCGATCAATATTTCATTATTATTTATTTGGGATAACGGGACAGGAGATGAGCCTATCGTCGTCTTATTCAAGGCAAAGATGCATTATGCTTTCAAATAAATAATACTAATATTTTATATAAATTTGTTATATAGTGATCGGAATTCGAGTCGAGAGACCCGAGTTCGACTCCAGGTGGCAGGCTCGTTCCAATGGGTTTTTTCTAAACCTATATATGATTCATATCGTATACTTGGATATAAAGACGGCGACGGACTCACACCTATCACGTTGTCCCAAAATATCCTCGGTAGACGATGGGTCGAAGGGACTTAATTATCTAGAACAGACCTATGTCTACACCTGTATTGGGAATGGCGTGAACGTATTTATTCTTATTTTATATAAATTTAAAATAAATCAAGAATGACTCGAATGTAAACATAAATATTAGCAATCACATAAATATTAGCCTAAAGCAGGAATCGAACCTACAACTATTTAAAAAAAAATAAACCTTAGCTTGGTATTTTCTATATTAATATGACTCCCTAACTATTAACTAATTAATGGTTTGGACACGTTGAGCGAATGAGCGAAGACCGAATGGTGAAGAAAATATATAGCGCGAAAGTTGATATTAATAAGGGTCGAGGTAGGCCGAGACTAACACCAATTCATGAGCAAATTGCTCGAAGAAGGGAGGGTTAAGAGTATTCGGATACCTCGACGTGCATGTATAAAGAAAATGATGAATTTGAATGAAGCGAAAGAGGTATGTAAGGATCGTGACACTTGGCGATCTGTTCTCTCTGGCTACCCCGTCAGGAACTGTGCGTGAAGATAAATAAATATAAATGTGACTCCTTCAACCAGTGGTGACGCAGTCCATCGAATCTCAGACTTCTTTTAGTTTGGGTCCCAACGGACCGTCGTCTAGCGTAGTCACAACGGAATTCATACACGACGCAATAGTTGAATTTGTAGTGCCACTGCCTGCTAAGCTAAGGGATGTGTGACAATTCCCGCTAGGGGCAAGCATTTCTATCGGTTACCATAACGATATTCAAGGCTGTTTCCCCTAGTCGCCTCTTACGACATCCACGGGAAGGAAGGGTTACAGCTATCGTGACAACTTTTTAATTCCTTAGTTTCTTTTTACTTTACTATTAACTCACTCTGAATTCTCCATTGAATCCTAATAATATTTTTTCAAGGCTGTTTCCACGCCGGTCACTTCTTTGACACCCACGGGAAGAAAAGTAAACGAGGGAGTGAACAAGAGTCTAGTCTAGACAATAAGATCCTTCAGCCCACCTTCACCGAGATATTTCGGGACTACGTGACAGGTGGGTAGGCCCGTCATAAATCTTTATGTCCAAGCCAACGATATTATTTGTACCGGATTTTGAAACCTGATACGCGCCTGCCACTTGGGGATCGAACCACCCAACCACTCGGCTATTGTGACTTTTTTACTGTCATGAATATAAATATTTGTACTGGAATCAAGAACATTTACATGTATATATAAATATTTATCGACATAAATGTGTTTTTTTTTATTTCTCATTAATTTAATGACAAAAAGTCCAGCATAACTTACTTGCTTTAAAATTCAATAAGAATGCCATTTATTTATTCTTTTTTGTTGACAACTTAACTAATGGATACTATGGGCTTACTTAATGCCTGGTCGTATTATTTACCAGTCAACCTTTGTAATAGTGAAACGTAGAACTAATAAAGAATAAAAGAAAAATAAATATAAATAATTATTAAATATAATTATCAGTATTAAGACATAATTTTTATTTAATTCATTTTGCGATCATGACATTTCAACACAGACCATGCTGCGTTCGCGTCTATCGAATGCGTAGCATAGTAACCTAGTAGCGCTCGTAACCCAACAAGCAAA
Organism: Sericinus montela; assembly: GCA_029286605.1. Lineage (NCBI taxonomy): Eukaryota > Metazoa > Arthropoda > Insecta > Lepidoptera > Papilionidae > Sericinus > Sericinus montela. Next base: position 92,721 of record JAGSMR010000092.1, read on the forward strand.
GAGAATAACCACTACATGTTACCCACAACGCAAAAACAATACGCCCTTTGTATAATTAAAACCGACAACCAATTATATCCCGTCAAGCTTTTCCAAGCAAATGCGTTTGTTAGCAGCCAAACCAAATACACACACTACTGTGGATGCTTGCTAAGACTTGGCAAATATTCATTAAATTAATAGTTAATTTGTCACATTGCCACAAGATGTCATTGTTAACAAGTTTGTCGTTTCAATTAAGTTTTCAAATAATTTTTCACTTAATGCCTCCTGTTGCACATTAATTGTTTTTAATTTTTTATTAAATCACACATTAGAGTTATGGTATACACCTCAACAGAAGTAATTTTGTATATTTATTAAGATAAATTTTCCGAAACTATTGAACATATTCATGTCTATTTATTCTTTAACTGCCTAATAATACACTTGGATAACACTTGTTATGAAAGTTGATAACATTAATAAGTGATTTAACACAGAAACACTAATTAACGATTATAAAATATATATTTAATTAAGTTATAATCACAGACACGATGTTTACTTCACAACGGTTCAACTACCCTGAAGGTTTCTTAACAACAGCACAGCTTATATTTTTAAACGTAAACCAATCGACACTGGTTGCTGCTAGCGGTAGACATCTATAATGTATAAAACAGATTAATTATACGATAGCCGAGTGGTTGGGTGGTCGGAATTTCGAGTCAAGAAACCCCGAGTTCGATCCTCAAGTGGCCGTACCAAAGGGTTTTTCTAAAAACCTATGTATAAATTATATCGTTGGCATGGACATAAAGACGGCGACGGGCTCACCACCTGTCACATTGTCCCGAAAATATCTTCGGTGGAAGGTGGGTCGAAGGGACTTAAATGTCTAGACTAGACCTCTGTCTACCCCTGTATTGGGAATTGCGTGAAGATATTTCTTTTTAGATTAATTATACTATATATATATAGTATCCCGACCGATTTCGGCTACAGCGACTTGGACTATTGCGAGCCTCGTTCGTGTGCACGCAGGAGACTGACGTCACCGATTTTTGCGCTGAACGCGCGAGTACATTGAGCGCAAGTCAGCACCCCTCCGACATCATTTTAGGTGATGCTTACAGGTGAACGAGCCTTTAGCGCGTCTCGTTTGACATCGAGCTCATTCACACGTACTTTCTCATACTCTAATACCTTAGTGCTAACGGTCCGCCTTCTCAGTGATCGGTCCGCAGCCATTATCTCCCCTTGTGACGGATCTAAGTCACATTTCTTTATGTGGCCCATAAGTACATCTTTGAACCGCAGTTATTGGCCGCATTGCGCTCGCTTTCGCACTCGCAATCGCTCCTGCTATAGCACCCGCACCCGCTCTCGCGCTCGCTCCCGCACCCGCAATTTCTCCCGCTCTCGCTCCCACTCCCGCACCCATGCTCGCTCCCGCACCCGCAATCTCTACCGCTCTCGCTCCCACTTCAACATCCGCACTCGCTCCCGCACTCGCAATCGCTCCTGCTATAAGCACCCGCTCCCGCTTTCGGTCCCACTCCCCCTCCCCTGTAATGTCAAAGCACAAAGCGAAAGCTTCCGATATATTCCAAGTTCCCAAAAAAATTACCAATACCATACCAGATATATTAAAAATTATATATCTAAATACATATTATATTAAATTTAAGAAAAAAAATATATTATGTAATACTTATGGCTACTGACATACTACATATGAGATTTAAACCGATGACTGATTTGAACCCACAAACCATAGGTTTGAAGACAGATTTTACTACCAAACATAAAAGAATAAAGGTAAAATCTCAATAAAACAAAATGTGGTAAATTATGGTATAAATTTTTATTTCTTTTTCTATACAAACAGCTTATAAATGATAAAATTAGTCTTATTAAAATAATAAAAAAAAAACTAAAAAAAAAGTCTCAAATTTATATGGCACATTTCCTATTCTCCAAAAAGAAGAATACAACTTACAACTTAAATATTTGGTGTATCAACACTAATTTAAATGATTTTGACTTTTAAAAAAATCAAATGATAATTAATTATTACATTAAGTTAGGTTCAGTTATAACATGAGGTATCATTAAATTATTAAAAAGTAAATTATTAAAAATGCCATGAAGGCAGATTATTCATTAAATAAATATCTTTACACCATTCCCAATTCAGGGGTAGACAGAGGTCCAGGAGAATTAAGTACTTTCAATCAACCTTCCAGCAAAGATATTTTGGGATAACGTGACAGCTGATGAGTCCGTCGCCGTGTTTATGTCCAAGCCAACAACATAAATCATTCATAAGTTTTTAATAAAACTCATTGGAATGAGCCTGAAGATCGAACTTAGTCTGATGACTCGAATTCTGATCACCCACCTTATGTGTGACGGGCGGTAGGTATATGGTAGGTAGGTCAAAGAGGCTTAATTGTCTAGACTAGACCTCTGTCTATTGGGAATTGTGTGAAGATATATATTTTTTTTAATTTAGTACTATGATAGTGTACTTTAGTATTAAGATAAAAAGTATCCTATATGTTTTAGGTAGTCTTAGGAAATTATATAAAAAAAAATTAAGGCAATGCAAAAGTAAATCTGTACATATAAATAAAATTGGAGTGTCTGTTTGTAAAATTGAAATAACCGCTTTTTACTACATGTATATATAAATATATACTGTATATACACCAAAATAAAATTATTTTACTCTCTGTCTATGTGTTTGTTCCAGCTAATCTCTAACAGCTGGACTGATTTTGTCCCATGTTATTTCTGATTAAATTTATGTGCAATTTTTTAATGTTATAAAGAAACAGCAAAAAAGATGATACCTATGAAGTTTCTTTCGTCTGCTTCTCCTCTGTTAGAGGAACCTCATTACAAAACAGTGGTAGATCACAATGATGATTGAAGGGTGTAATATATGTTACCTATATCAATTAACGAATGATTTAATTTAGCTGATGAGTAACAAGCCTCAAAACACACAGGATAGAACATCCTTAAAGTAGGAACTTAAATGCATAGTTTTAAAGTTGTTATTTAAAAAATAACTTCGCAACCCTCCGCATGAAATTTTCATGCGGAGGGTTGCGAAGTAATTTTTTAAATAACAACTTTACAATGAATTTCCGCAAAGTAACGCCTGAGTCAATTAACTATATTGCATAGTTTTAGTTAACTATTGCCCATTTTGATGGCTTTAGACATTTCCCTGTGTCTGGACACAACCTATTAAACGTAGTTCTGCTATCAAAGCCCAGTATCTCTCTCTCCTCTTGTATCCTGAAGCTAAAAGTGCTCTCATGTGTTCCAATGAAATATGCAGCATGTGAGCATATTATTTGATCAATAATCGCTACTCCACCATCTCTGTAAAGTTCTAAGTCTGATTTATTGGGTACATAGTAATATACTTTATAACCCAAGACTTTCAGTTCATTTTCTAATGTCTTTATTTCGGTCATTGATGCATCAGATGCTATAAAAATCTTTTTAATGTTTGGAACATAATCAGTAATGGCTGTATGTATCTGTTTAACTGTGCCTTGTATTGACGGAATATCTTTTCTCCTACTACGTGCAAAATCTTGTCTTCTCCAATGCACACTCATGTACGTTGTACACTTTTCAATTTTACATTTTAAAAACTGTGACATGAAATTCTTAGCAGTTCTAATCAGATCTTTGTTAAACTTCATACTCTTTCTGCAGTCCCAGTATGTTTTTGTGCCATATGAATCATGTAATGGTATTTCACCATGGGAGAACATAACAGTCTTGTCAGCTGGATGTAATGCAATCAATTCCCATAACATTGATATCTTCCCTTGGAAATTAATACAGACAATCTCTTTTACGGTGATGTTTTTATACCCCCAGAATTGTCCATCATAGTCACAATTGTCTCTTACCTCCCACTTTTCATTGAACACTCCATTTTCAAAAGCGTTTTCATAATTATGCAAAACGTAAAGACGATCAATTTGTAATTTTTTATTTTTGCTTTTGGCAAAAACTTCAAAGAGTTCTACAACCGGAGCGTACAATTTGAGGGAATCAACGTCAAAGAACGCACTCCATGGGAGTGGTTTACTTGAGTAATTTTCTGACTTCCAGTGATACAATCGATGCCACGGAGGTAAAACAAGGTGCCAGTTAAGCCTTTTGCCCGTTTTCTGCGCCTCTGCCAGCATTATAGCAAACCTCATATATACATCACGTCGTAAGTTAAAGCCTTCCGGAGGATTGACATCGTAAAATATAAACTTTTGGTTAATATTTTTATTTTCACATGTTTTCGTTGATATATCACAATAACCATCCTCTGTATTCTCAGCAGGTTTAGCAAGCAATAAACCGATGACTATAATAACATAAATCGACTTTCTCAGTAAGTCGCTAATAAATAAAAATAACATTATAGACTATTAACGTTAATTAACCACCTAACCAACAAAAAAAATCTTATTTATCACGGTTTTTTTATTCATCGCCTCATTAAGAACACTATACATTTATTATAAATACAGTAAAAAAATAAAAAAGAAAACAGAACAAACATATGAAATGAACGTACGGTGACAATTCGAAAGTGCTGCCAGGACCCTTGATTTAAAAATGGCAATACTATGACGCCCTACTAAAAGTTACATTTATTATTTTTCATCCCGTCTCAAAAACTACGAGACCAAAATTAAATACTCCGATGACAGGGAGCTCTTTTAGTTTTAGTTTTGTATGAGTATGTGGTTGCTGTTCTTCATATGGTTGCATGTGAGTCACATATTATGTCAAAACCAAAAAATTACCAAGTGCGACTTGAACTCGGGAGAAGAGGATTCCGTACAATTGTATCTATCATTTAAATTTAAACATGCTGCGAACAATATTTTAGATGATGGGCTTGTTATTTTCAATTAATTTTATACTAATTTATTATTAGTATAAAATTGATGAAAAAAACAAGCCTTCTTCTCTTCTCTTCACAAGATTCCCCACAGAGGTCTAGACAATTAAGTCATTACGACCCACTTTCGAACGAAGTCATTTTTTGAGACAACCTGACAGGCGACGAACCCGTCGCCGTCTTTATGTCCATGCCAATGATATAAATCGTAGGAAGTTTTTTGAAAAACCCCATAGGTACGAATCTACCGCCTGGGAATCAAACACGGATTTCTCAACTCGAAATCCGATCGCCTAACCATCCAGCCATCGTGACTGATTCGTTAATATTGATTTACAAATAGCAAATATTTATCTAAAAATCTATGAAAACTTAATATTGGAGTAAAAAAATATGTTCTCCTTCATTTTTCAACTGCAAATGTAAATAGATACCAATGAAATATGCTATTTTAGATCACGCACATCTTATCTGTTGCGTAGCATAAGTCACTAGCACCCTGTGCAGATTCCAAATTCGACGTCCTTTTATTTTTGCAATTGATTTTAAAAAATTGGGGTATGCTAAAAGGGTTATTCTTCAGATTTCATCAGTGGCTTTTAGCTAAAAATGCGATTACCAACTATTATATTTGTATATATTGCCTGAGTATTCGCCAAAGGATTCACTGCGAACCAGATATAAAGAATTTCAATATGTTCGTTGTTTTCATACGAGAAACCGCGATATCGTTGTGACAATCCAGAAGCTTGTTTATTTTTTATTGCTTTTTATCCATACTCATCAATACCTTATGAAACGATCACACACACATAACGATAAAGTACAAAGAACTCTAAGGGAGAAATATTTATTTAAATTAACATTGAAACTAGCCAAATATCCTAAATAATATTTATTGACAATCTTTATGTCATCCATACATAGAATGTATACCCGGATATATGGTAACAACAACAAAAAACTTTGAACAATGTTGGTAGTAGTAGTAACTGATTCGATTCTAGTCCAATTTCCTCTATTTTCTTGGTAATACAAATATAATAACCACCCGGAGTTTCTTTCACCTGTTTCTTCTCCGTTAGAGGAGCCTCATTACGAAACGGATCTAGATTAAAAATTGACCAACTATGAATGTAATTTTTTACTACTTATGTTGACGAATAAATGATTTGATTTGAACCAAAGTAACACTTAGACACACCTCTTCTCCTGCTACCCATTTTTTTTCTACGTGGGGAAATACCTAACGTATACCCGCCCCCGCGGGGGCAAGGACGGTTGATGTCGGGCTCGCACCGACTAAAATCCCACGGTGTTCCGCCTTCGCCTCATGTTAATGGGGCCACGGGAACGCTTTCGCACACAACCGCGACCCCACTCGCGTTGGCCGCCCAGAGCAGCCCCTCCTCGGGAGAGAAAAAACCTCTCCCACTCCGACTAGGCTAGACGCGCCGGAACACGGACACGTCTACGTCCTTGGCCTCCAAACCCACGTGGATAACGAACCCCCTCGAGTCCGCCACCCGGACGCCATAGGGCTCAGGAAGGCTATAGCTTGACTGAGCACCAGCCTACCCGTCACCCCGCGGCGGATATGGATGCCTCGTATTACTGACACTCCTCTCCCCACGGCCCCACTTCAGCTGCATCAGCGGTGTGACCCCCGCCAGAGTCGCGGTGGATAGGGAGCAAGGCGAAACGCAATGCCAAGACTTCTACCGCGACTCCACCTCGGCTGTGAAGGGCACGGAGAGCGGTGCGAAAGCAACGACAACAATCACTCCCTCCACAGCTCACAAACACAAATCCAAAGTGGGCTTCACAAGCCCACTTGGAGCGGCCACCTCGGGCCGGCCATACCCCACTAAGTTAGGCTGGCCATGTGGGTTCCTCTTGGTTCACCGTGGTTGACCAAGCCATGATTGCTATGCCCCACCGCCACGACAAGGCGGGAATCCGTTCGGGGGGTTCTCCTGCGACCCTATCTCAGATAATCGGAAGTCGGATACTTCCAACGCCCCTAAAAGGCCTGGCGTACGTAAGGTTAAAATTTTTAGATTTAAAATGTTAAGTGAGGCATGCGGGATAAAGTGTCTCAAAGGTAAACTTATCGCCATGCAACGGCGAGTTTAATTTTTAAAGTAAATCTTTAATTTTTAATTTTACGCACGCTTGACTTGGAGAGTAAGCTGGCGAATGGGAGAAAAGGACTTTACGAAAATGTGACCGTGTGAATCGCGAGGAATTTGAGAGGAATAGGAAGGGAGAGAGTTACGTTTCGTTCAGTTTTTAATAAGGGTAGAGAAACGCAATATTAAAACTTGCAAAAGGCAACAGTGCAACAACTCCTGCCGGAGTCCACCAACGCACATACAATGCAGGATTATCCACCACTATTCGAACATTTTAGCTCATTTCAGCAAGGCCGCTGTAGAGATTTTGGTAATACCTTTACAAATAATCATTATTATACTTATAAGTAACGATAGCCGAGTGGTTGGGTGTCGGAATTTCGAGTCAAGAGACCCGAGTTCGATCCCCAGGTGGCAGACTCGTACCAATGGGTAGTTCGGACATTAGCTGCAGCAAACGTATTTTTATTTACAATTTATGTTTAATATAAAAAAAGTATTCTTTACGTATTTTAAAGTATTTGTTTACTGTCAATATAGTTGGGACTAGTGCATACAGTGTTATTAACAATCAATACTTAGTGTAAATTGTTTTAAACAAGAAATTGTGTTCACACAAATTAGCTGCGTCGCATTACGCAATAGTAGTTGTCGGACTTAAGTTAACTGTTATCGTTAAATTTATAGACTGTGTTTACTGAAATCTGCCAAAAATTATACATATGAAATTATTGTAAGTGTATATGCAGTGCGAACTATCGATAACGAGTTAGTCATGGCAATCAAGTGCAACAGTTGTGCGAAGTTTTTATCACCAGTAGACGGTGCAAAGTGTAGTAAATGTATGTCACTGTATCATCGACAATGTGCCCTCTTAAGTTCAAAAGCACGAATCCCTGCCAAGTGGCTTTGTCACAGCTGTAAGCCAAAGCCATTATCCATTGTAAAAAATGCCACCCCAGAATCCGGCAGCTCATCTAACTCAGATTTCCATGATGCGATAATTGATAGCACCCTTGCTACTAATACTGCTCAGACCTTGGTTCACGAAATTAAACTTTTACGTATACAATTGGAAAATGTGTGTACAGAGATGGCTGGCTTCAAGCAAGAAGTAACAAAGATGAATTCTACTTTTGAAGAATTTAGTAAGAGGTTGAGCAGCATGGAAGGAAGGGTAGAAACATTGGAACAAAACACCTCTAAAGTACAATCCGCATATCCAATCAGTAGTATAGATACCGCAATTTTACAACTACAAACCAAAATAAATGATAGTGAGCAAAAGTCCTACTGCAATGATATAGTTATATCGGGAATCCCAGAGGCGAGAGACGAAAATCCAATTAATTTAGTCACATCCATAGCGAAAAAGCTAGATGTTCACCTAGAGGAACGCGATATTATATGCGCCGATTGACTGAGAAGGCGACGCAGACTGGGTGTAAGCGTAGGGCATGCTAACAGTGAGCTGCGGACGGGTCTTATCGTCGTAAAACTTTCCCGTCACGCTCCTCGGGATCACCAGCATCAGACAGCGCGTAAACGTCGAGACGTCGATACGTCTGGAATAGGTTTTTTATAAATGAACGCCTCACGCATGCAAACCATAAGCTTTATCATAAAGCGCGAGATCAAGGAAAACAAAAAGGTTGGCAATTCGTATGGACTCATAACGGACGTATATTCCCCAGGAGAGAAACCGGCTCTGCAGCTTGTCTTATTAGAAATGAGGGTGACGTAATAAAATTTTTTGGCGACAATTAATTTGCTCATACTGTTTACTAATTTATCATCCATTCTTTTGTGTTCTTTTATTTTTTTTTATTATTTGTTACAAAATATATTTTTATAGACGCTGTATTAGTTTCGAAGGAAGTAATTGCCAATAGAGGATAAATCTGATATTTTATTTCATGTGATTAAACTGCGTAGTATAGTAATAATGATTATAGCAAGTAGAAAAAAACCTATGTACTTATATAAGATTTTTTTTTTAAATTGAAATTTATTCCAAGAATGCTTTTTAAAGAAGTGTGAATATTTATTGGTTGTGTTATTTTTTTTTTAATGTATAATCGTGTACTTCATGCTGAAATTAGTGTACGAAGTACACTCCAAGGACTCACTGAAAATCAGTGCTGTATTTGCAGCTAACGCTGAGTGAGGGCCTTTTTGTGTATATGCGGCAGTATAAAATGTACGGCTTGTCAAAATTAAAATTTTTATTTTTTATTCATGAAATAACCTGTGTAATGTAGTGTTTAAGTAAGTTGAACTGTTTTTTTTGTAAAATGCTGTTGTTTATGCGCAAATAAAGTTATTCTATTCTATTCTATTGAATGGGTTTTTCAAAAACTTATGTACGAATTACATCGTTGGCTTGGACATAAAGACGGCGACGGGCTCACCACCTGTCACGTTGTCCTGAAAATATCTTCGGTGGAAGGTGGGTCGAAGGGACTTAAATGTCTAGACTAGACCTCTGTCTACCCCTGTATTGAGAAGTGCGTGACGATATTTATTATTATACTTTTTTGTGGACCAATTCTCTCACAATTGACACCAATTCCAAATACATTTTTTTATAGAAAAGGGAGGCAAACGAGCAGGTGGCTCACGTAATGGTAAGTGATTACCGCCGCCCATGAACATCCGCAATACCAGAGACATAGCAGATGCGTTGCCGCCCTTAGAGTACAAAGAATTGGGGGAGGAGGGTGTGAGGGCCTCCAGTTACCTGCACTCACCAGACGAAACGCAGAAGCTTGTTAGACTTCTACTTCACGCTGGTATTCTGTGAGGTCGTGGTACTTCCCCGGTCGAGCCGGCCCATTCATGCAACAACAAAAGCTAATGCGTGAAGAATTACTCTTATTAACATTACTCTTAAAATATTGCCAAATCCATAGTTTCTAATGGTAACACCAATGCTGATGTCATTTAAATTTGCATTGTGTCAATTTCAATTGTCATTTAGAATTGTTGAACTAATACAGCCGAATGCGGATTATTTTAGCGATATAAAGAACATATACTAGTATTTAAATAGTTCTCCGATTAATTAACAAAATGGAGCTAAATGACGTTATAGTGAATCAGCCTGTGGTTATAGATAATGTAATGAATTTTAAAATAGTCAAATATTGATCCAATACGTTTCGAATTAGCACACTCATTTATTCCTTTTCTCAAGTCGTATTTATATATTATTTCATCTTTAATATCAATATTATGCCTTAATTCCTACTGTAAATAGCTTAGTAAAGGTTCTTTTATCATTACAATAGAGATATGCTAAATTATGACTCACAGTTCATTATATAGATTTGTTTATAACTTTCTCAATAGTAACGGGTATTTTGCAGGGTTCGGGAGTTATCAAAGCCGGGTTTGCTGGTGATCAAACACCAAAATGCAGGTTTCTAAACTAGTGAGTATAATATATATTTCAATAACTATACAAATCCTGTTCTCAATCTATTGGTATCAGAATAAATCAACTTCTATAACCCCGATTTAAAAAGAAGTCTATACATGGTATGCGTAACTCCGAACTTTTTGGTATGTACAATTGTGGTTCATTATTGTTGTGTGTGCTATTCATATTATATTTTCAAGTTATATAATCTTTACAGTCTTGAAATTTTGTCACTTCTAATTTCTAAACTTTATAATTATTTAAAAAATATTGTAAATAGTTTTTTTTATATCTTCAGGCAATTTCCCATACTGGAGTAGGCAGAAGTGTTTACAATTATGTCCTTTTGACTTATTTTTATTTCCCGAAGTTTCAGATAAAGCATCCGAACATATAGACACAGCAACCGTGGACATGAGGGGACTGAGGTCTTTAACGACGAAACGTTGGGAAATAAAAATAGTTTGTAAAAACTAATTAAAAACGCGATGAAATCTGAAAATCTTTTTTTTAAGGGTAGTTCACTGCAATTTTTTTTAGAAAGATTTACCTGTCTACGATCAACCCGTATATAGCAAAACAAGTTTGCTGGGTCAGCTAGTGTATATATATTTGTATAGTTAGCTTGGAAATAAAAAAGCGACAGGTCTCTTGTCCCAAAAAATGTCTTTGGTGAAAGGACTTGATTGTCTGAACCTCTGTCTACTCCAGTATGGCGTGAAGATTTGTTGTATATCCACACATACTTTGTGATAACTAAACTAATTCTTTCAGCATCGGACGGCCGAAACATATCCGGGTGATGGCCGGAGCTTTGGAGACAGACATCTTTGTTGGACCCCCCGCTGAGGAGCATCGCGGTCTGCTCAGCATCAAGTATCCCATGGAGCATGGGATCGTCACCGACTGGAACGATATGGAAAGAGTTTGGAAGTATATTTACAGTAAGGTATGTACCCATACTACTATGAGATACTCCATAGAGTGAGTAACTCATTCATGGTGTGGTGTGTACTCTTCTAGAACAAAGTCTGGAAGTGTACACAAAAGTTTCTGATGGTAGAGCCACACATCAGTTTTGCTGTTGCATGAATGGGCAGGCTCGGGCAGGAAGTACTACGACCTCACAAAATACCGGCGTGGTAGAAGCCTAACAAACTTCTGCGTTTCGTCTGGTGAGTCCGCCACTCTAAGGGCATGTGAATGCCTCTGTTGTGCATGGTGTTCATGGGCGGCAGTAATCACTTACCATCACGTGAGCCACCTGCTCGTTTGCCTCCTTTTCTATAAAAAAAGGTCGCACTAAATGTGCAAAGTTTGCCTTTTCACATTTTCAAAGCATTAATCAAAGTAGACCATCCAAAAAGGTTATTACAATATAAATGAATATATGAATGATAGGTAAGCACTGGCAATGAGTTGATTTCTTCTAAGTTATTTTTAATTAAATTAATGTTCAAGATACCTACGGAGTTTCTTTCGCCTGTTTTTTCTCTATTAAAGAAACCTCCGTATGAAACGGCGAGAGATTAAATAAGGCGATTTTGTTCATTTATTTCAAAGACAAACAATGGTGATAAACTTAAATAACAATAATTTTAACAAAATAATAATAACATAAGTTTACATCCACAAGTGTTTGCCACTAAAACAAGTGACTGTACAAAGTTTAGGTGACACTTACAATATCAATTTGGTTGTGTAAATTGAAAAAAGTAAATAAAAATAATGTAAATATGATAAAAGGATTAGTTTTTAGAAAATAATATAAAAATTAACAGCACTCTGATACAAATGCGCACAGAATTTACGTACATACACAATCTAAAGTCAGTGACTTCAGATTGTGTATATATATTTGTATAGTTAGCTTGGAAATAAAAACAGCGACAGGTCTCTTGTCCCAAAAAATGTCTTTGGTGAAAGGACTTGATTGTCTGAACCTCTGTCTACTCCAGTATGGCGTGAAGATTTGTTGTATATCCACACACACTTTGTGATAGCTAAACTAATTCTTTCAGCATCGGACGGCCGAAACATATCCGGGTGATGGCCGGAGCTTTGGAGACAGACATCTTTGTTGGACCCCCCGCTGAAGAGCATCGCGGTCTGCTCAGCATCAAGTATCCCATGGAGCATGGGATCGTCACCGACTGGAACGATATGGAAAGAGTTTGGAAGTATATTTACAGTAAGGTATGTACCCATACTACTATGAGATACTCCATAGAGTGAGTAACTCATTCATGGTGTGGTGTGTACTCTTCTAGAACAAAGTCTGGAAGTGTACACAAAGTTTTACAGTGGTAGAGCCACACATCAGTTTTGCTGTTGCACTAATACAGCCGAATGCGGATTATTTTAGCGATATAAAGAACATATACTAGTATTTAAATAGTTCTCCGATTAATTAACAAAATGGAGCTAAATGACGTTATAGTGAATCAGCCTGTGGTTATAGATAATGTAATGAATTTTAAATAGTCAAATATTGATCCAATACGTTTCAATTAGCACACTCATTTATTCCTTTTCTCAAGTCGTATTTATATATTATTACATCTTTAATATCAATATTATGCCTTAATTCCTACTGTAAATAGCTTAGTAAAGGTTCTTTTATCATTACAATAGAGATATGCTAAACTATGACTCACAGTTCATTATATAGATTTGTTTATAACTTTCTCAATAGTAACGGGTATTTTGCAGGGTTCGGGAGTTATCAAAGCCGGGTTTGCTGGTGATCAAACACCAAAATGCAGGTTTCTAAACTAGTGAGTATAATATATATTTCAATAACTATACAAATCCTGTTCTCAATCTATTGGTATCAGAATAAATCAACTTCTATAACCCCGATTTAAAAAGAAGTCTATACATGGTATGCGTAACTCCGAACTTTTTGGTATGTACAATTGTGGTTCATTATTGTTGTGTGTGCTATTCATATTATATTTTCAAGTTATATAATCTTTACAGTCTTGAAATTTTGTCACTTCTAATTTCTAAACTTTATAATTATTTAAAAAATATTGTAAATAGTTGTTTTTTATATCTTCAGGCAATTTCCCATACTGGGGTAGGCAGAAGTGTTGACAATTATGTCCTTTTGACTTATTTTTATTTCCCGAAGTTTCGGATGAAGCATCCGAACATATAGACACAGCAACCGTGGACATGAGGGGACTGAGGTCTTTAACGACGAAACGTTGGGAAATAAAAATAGTTTGTAAAAACTAATTAAAACGCGATGAAATCTGAAATCTTTTTAAGGGTAGTTCACTGCAATTTTTTAGAAAGATTTACCTGTCTACGATCAACCCGTATATAGCAAAACAAGTTTGCTGGGTCAGCTAGTGTATATATATTTGTATAGTTAGCTTGGAAATAAAAAAGCGACAGGTCTCTTGTCCCAAAAATGTCTTTGGTGAAAGGACTTGATTGTCTGAACCTCTGTCTACTCCAGTATGGCGTGAAGATTTGTTGTATATCCACACACACTTTGTGATAGCTAAACTAATTCTTTCAGCATCGGACGGCCGAAACATATCCGGGTGATGGCCGGAGCTTTGGAGACAGACATCTTTGTTGGACCCCCCGCTGAAGAGCATCGCGGTCTGCTCAGCATCAAGTATCCCATGGAGCATGGGATCGTCACCGACTGGAACGATATGGAAAGAGTTTGGAAGTATATTTACAGTAAGGTATGTACCCATACTACTATGAGATACTCCATAGAGTGAGTAACTCATTCATGGTGTGGTGTGTACTCTTCTAGAACAAAGTCTGGAAGTGTACACAAAGTTTTACAGTGGTAGTGCCACACATCAGTTTTTGCTGTTGCATGAATGGGCCGGCTCGACCGGGGAAGTACTACGACCTCACAAAATACCGGCGTGAAGTAGAAGCCTAACAAACTTCTGCGTTTCGTCTGGTGAGTCCGCCACTCTAAGGGCAGCATAGCAGATGCCTCTGTTATTGCATGGTGTTCATGGGCGGCAGTAATCACTTACCATCACGTGAGCCACCTGCTCGTTTGCCTCTCTTTTCTATAAAAAAAAAGGTCACACTAAATGTGCAAAGTTTGCCTTTTCACATTTTCAAAGCATTAATCAAAGTAGACGATCCAAAAAAGGTTATTACAATATAAATGAATATATGAATGATAGGTAAGCACTGGCAATGAGTTGATTTCTTCTAAGTTATTTTTAATTAAATTAATGTTCAAGATACCTATGGAGTTTCTTTCGCCTGTTTTTTCTCTATTAAAGAAACCTCCGTATGAAACGGCGTGAGATTAAAT